>JAOXNQ010000002.1:1110687-1133840 GCA_028571165.1 Hypoxylon perforatum
GACGCCGCCGACCGCGCCCGCCGCGTCGCCCGTGCCAACGCGGCCCATGCCAAAGACTGCGCCAAAGCCAACGGCAGCTGCATGTGCGTCGGGAAGAACATTGCGGGGTGCAACTGCGGCAAGAACATCAAGGACAGTAAGGATGCACAAGGGGAGACGCAGAGAAGCTCCAATCCGACGTCGGTCAATGAGGTCGAGGATGCGCCTCAGCAGCAGTCGTCGGAGAATGCGGCCCCGGCGCGTGCGCGTGCGCATGTGCATTTCCGGGAGGAGGTCTCGGAGGTGAGCGCGCCTGACATAAGTGAAAGGACAGAGTCAGAGCGGGGGGAAGTCAGGGATGATTGCAGCATGATGTGAAGACATCTCGCTCCGCGTCTGGGGAAAATGGGAAGACCAACCCGTGACTCGGATTAGATTGTTGGGGATGTTATGAAACTATGGCTGAAGCAGTCGATGAGAATAGCGGGAATTGCATAGGAATTGCGTGGGAATTGCGTGGGATTGAGTTTAGTGGCATGTTTCTGGTTTGGTTGAGGGCGTGCTCGATACCTGTTCCAAGATACCCTTTGGTTTCGGAGATACCCAAGACGACAGATTCAGCGACTTCGGGGTCTAGGAAAATATCCACGGCGTTATAGGAGCAATTGGATGCATGGGTGACTTTAGGTTAAGTCTGTTTAAGAAGACTGCGCTATGTAAATAGCTTTTGAAGGCTTTAGGCATTTAAATATTCAGATAACTTACAGCGAGAACATCAGATGTAATCAGTGATTGGAGGATGGCGAGCTCAAATGAAATTGGTACGAATGTTCATTATGAAAGTATTTTCATTAACAAAAGTATGTGGAAAAGTATGTACTGTGTAAGGGGGTGTAAAATATATACAGTCGAAGTAGAATGTGCCCGGCAGTTTAAGCCGGGATGCAAAAAATCCCCTTGGTATCCTCCTGTGTCCTCCTATCCATCCATGCATCCCGTCCCGTATATATACCAAATATGCATGCATATTTCCCTAGTATCAAATAGACAAGAAGCGAATGTATGTCGTCAGTTAAATTGTCGTCGTTATGTATAAGCTTCCCGTCTCAGAACTCGAGAAATTCTTTACGCGAGGTTGGCCTTGATGTTGGCGTAGGCGCTGTTGGGGTAGCTGAGGCAGTTCTGGGTGCTGTCGAGGGAGCCGGAGCCGCCCTGGGCGTTGAAGGAGGTGGCGATGAGGGAGCCGGAGTCGGTGCGGTCGCCCGAGGCCTCCCAGAACATGGAGCCTCCGAGGCCCTTGCCCTTCAGGTACGTGATCTTGCGCTTGACCATGTCGACGTTGTCGTAGCTGATCAGCTCCTTGGCCGAGCTGTCGTAGCTGTAGCTGGCTCCGGCGGCGTCATCGTACATCTCGGTTGCGCCAGCCTTGGGGAGCACCTTGTAGTCCCACACACCAGCTTCCCACGAACCAGTTCCGATGCCAGAGTAAGACTGGCCGAGGCCGTTGGTAGATTCGAAAGAGCGTCCGTAGAGCGGGATGCCCATGACGATCTTGCTCGCGGGGACGCCGCCGGCGATGTAGGCGTTGACGGCGGCTTCGGTGGAAAAGGGAGTCGAGACGGGGTTACCAGTGCTGGGGTATATATTGGCTTGGTGGCCGGAGGTAGTGTCCCAAGAACCGGCGTAGTCGTAGGCCATCAGGTTGAAGCTATCGAGCAGAGTAGCCATCTCGCTCAGGTGAAGCTTGTTGTAGTTGGTGGGGCCGGCGGGAACGGCGGCGGTCAGGAGGAAGTGGTAGCCGCCGGCATACTGGGATGAGTAAGAGTCGAGCTCGGCGCGGATGGCCTTCAGAAGAAGAACCATGTTGCTGGCCTGGGTGTCGTCAGCCGGGTACTCCCAGTCGATGTCGAGACCGTCGAAACCCCAGTCCTTCATCAAAGCCACGGCTGACTTGGCGAAGGTAGATCGGGTGGCGTCGGTGCTAGCCGCGGCGGCGAAGTTGGTGGAGTATGTCCATCCACCGATGGAAAGTGAAGTCTTCAAGTGGCGGTTGGCCTGCTTGAGCTTGTAAAGCTGTTTGACACAGCCATAGGCATTGGTGCCAACATCGTTCCAGGCTAGAGTTAATGTTTAGCAACCTTTGCTTCTGATGTTCTCGAAATGATGGGTATACTTACAGTCGCCATCATAGTGTTTCTCCAGATCGGCGTACGAGTCAGATGCGTAGACCGTACCGTCGGCGCGGAGGTTAAGGAATGAATAGAGAACCAAGCTGATCTGGGAAGCAGGAAGTTGTGCCGGCTGGTAGTTCCGACCATAGATACCCCTGTGATAATGTTAGTTAATATTGTGTAAGAAAAGCACCAGGAAAGCTAACCAGTTGGTGAAGTAGACCGTGTTCTGGAAGCCAGAGGCGCGCTTCTGAACTTCGGCGATCGGGCTAGCAATGCTAGCAGATGCCTGAAGAAGCAGAGCAGTGACGAGATTCTTAAGGGAGAACATGATGGATATATAACTTCAGAGCAAGGTCTGAGATAGTCAAAGGAGTGAATATGATGTTGGTGTAGATCTGGGTTGAATCGAGAGGTGAATGAGAGCTGATACCAATACTTTTATACTAAACCATGTGTCCGTGTAGAACGCGGTTCACCACGCTACCATCACAGATGCGTGTCTTTCATGTGTTGCAAGGATGTGACCACAGATGCAGAAGGCCAGTTAATGGACGGTTGAGTTCTGAATAAAGGAGTGACTGCCCAAACCAACGTACTCGGTATGTGGCTCACGGCGGCTCATCGACCCAGAGAGCGGCAACGTTGCTACCGTCTATCATCTAAACACACGCTCCTAAATTGGTCTTAACTGGTACATCCCGCCATATTCCCTGTTGCAGCCGCCTTGTAAAGGTGGCTCCGGGTCATGAGAGTGTCAGTGAAGCTCACCATAGCTTCGCTGTACCGGCAAGACGTTTTGGAGCTTGGGAACCCTCGTGCTCTCTCCCCTATTCCATAAAAGGAAGGAGGACGTTGGAATGTGTCTTGCATATTGAGACCTTGACAAGCTCGGTAATGAAGGTAGCCTTTGCTCAGGGGAAGCTGTTGGTTGTGGCCAATCAAGGGGAGCAAGACTCGAGATGGCAGTACCACCCAACTTACCCTTCGGATGAGATTAGCACAAGGGTTGATAGCTTATCACAGGGTTGTATGGACCCATCACCTCGTAGCTCATACCCCACTATCACTTGATCAATTTAGATCTCGGGATAAATGTCATAGAGAAGATGTGTAAGTCATCGAGACAACTTTGGAATAGTTGGTTTGAAATAAAGTATCAAGTGATTCAAGGAGACGGAGAAACCAACAAACATAAGAGCATTGTGGCAGATTTGGTAAGACACTCAGAGAACTTGTCTTAACATGACTTACACAGAAGAGTTGGGGTATAATACGTTGGCTCCGACCCCCGCTGGGTTCAGACAGATGTCAAGCTCGAAATAGCATCCGAAGCCTTACCCATTTCTTGGTGTGGAGAGATAAGGTATTTCCTCATTAGGACTGTTCATCCAGCGCCGCGCATCGAGGAATCCTGGTATCAAAGATGCTAAAATGCTAATGGTGCCGAGGTCAGGCTCGCGATGGGACCTTTGGCTGACCACTGGGACTTGGCTTGCCCCCCACCACCCCCGCCAGACCTTTGGTTGCATCCAGAATATCTATCGTTCTTGCAACGTTACTGGGTCAGGACGAAATTTGATGTCTTGCGATGCAGCCAAATATCTGCCAGGTCGCCGTCTTGGAAGATGCAAAGTGATAACTTAGACGGTAGTATGCTCGAGGTCCTATTCGACGAAGTTGAGGATCGAGGACATTTGCTGACGGTTACGCGCCGGCAGTTTCAATCGCAGCGCGACGTAGTACCTACCTGTCATTTGAGAGATAGAGACGGTATAGACTAGTAGAAGCACCCAGACCGGCGGCCAAACGTGGACAGATTGAACATGGAAGTCGCTGTTCATTGCGCTCCGGCCCAACAAGGCATGCCGGAGGCGCGCGACACCTCGCCCTTGGTTGTACATAGCATACCTAATCCATGAACGTGGCAGCAGCATCGGGCCGAACATTGACTTGTTAGGGCAAGACAATGAGAAACAACCACGACTGATCCATGAACCCGCGTGTCCTACTAGACTCGCCGTAGCCTAGGAGGTAGAAAAGCGACTGTGCCACACAGATGCGCCCAACGCTAATGTTTCGAGGTTTCGAAGTCTTCGTCATATGAACCCCTGAACTTTGCGGAGGTATTAGACGCGCTGCATTGCCGAGTTCAAAGTAAAGCTCGCTAAAACATTGACGGTAGTTCTTAATCTTACATATAGTACTTACAAGACGTTCTGTGCTACTACGGCGTTATTCATTTCGTAAGCAGATGCCATACTCCTAGCTATGGGCTATGGGGACGGATGCGAGTCGGAGCCATCGGCCGTTGGTCCCAAGTCAATCACTAGGTGCTTCAGGTAGATAGATGTTTAGGTAGCTGTCATCAGGAGTCCAACTTAGGGATCGTCAGGTTGGTGAGACATAACACGCGATCCCAATCTGCATTGATGCGGCAAACGATCTCGCGACGATGAGGCTCTTGACCGATCGACAGGTTCGTGGCGAGAAAGCAAGAGTCTATGGTGCCTGGCATGATGCCTAGAACGTGGACGAGGCTTTGGGTGGTAATTGAGAAATGACGACAGCGTGCCATTCTTCCGAGACAGGCAGTTGGTAAATGGGGATGGGATCTTGAGGGGGTGAAGGTGGTGAAGGTTAAGTCCGAAAAAAAGCAAATACATTGTTGGTGGAAGAACGGGTAGATTCTAGTGCGAGATCTCACCACACGTTTAAGTCGAGATCAGAGATCAGCAAGTATGGCCCTAATCCAGGAAGGTGGAAGCCCCTGTAGTCGCCCCCTATATCACCTACAATCTCGGGTCAGCCGCCAGTCAGCCCTGGCCAGTTACTGCCAGTTAGGCGTCTAGGGCAAGTCAGCCCACACTACAGCGTGCACTGGTCCTTTTATTTCCAGGTATCTTCCCCACCTGCAGGTCTAACCTTATTTCCCCTGACGGAACCTTGAGATTTCCATGGGTCAGCTCTTCCAGCTCTTGCTTTAACACCTTATTAATATTCCACGCCGCATGCATATGACATGAATCGCTAAATATCAGCCATGGCTCACAGGGGCAAGCTATCAGATTAGGTCCATTACCTAACGCAGGATTCAACTTCTAAATATGGCACCGAGGCCAACATCGCCTCCGAACCTTTTGGGATCCAGCGGCGATACCGGCACAGCACCGGCACAGCACCGCGCATCATCAGTTGAAACGGTTAGAAAGGCAGTCGGTTACAGTAAACATCCTCTGCTTCCGGCATCCTTCAGCTATTAAGCCAAAATCCATACCGCTCTAACAGAGAATCAAGGTCATTTCCAACCCAATGCCAAGTTGCCAAGCTGTGCACGTGAAGAGTGTTGTTAGGCCCTTGAGATTTTAGCTATGAAAAAGGACCCCAACGCCATCCTTCGTTGGATCCGGAAGTTGGTAGTTTACTTAACGCCTCTTGATCCATTCTTCCTATTCCATCCGTCTTCGAGCATGATGCGTTCGGCCCTTTCCTTCAGTGGCTTCATAGGGTCATCGACATTCGTTACCGTCGGCATCGCCTTATTCCGGTTTACGTAGCAAAATTCATTTCGCGATGCAGCCGATGGTGACCAAGGTTCTGCACTTTCCGTACGCCACGGCATCAACAGTTCGGTGCATGATGGTTCATTTTACTGTTCGGTGAAGTTTTTCATGCTGAATATATCCCTCGTTCGCTTTCCATCAAATATTTGACCTTGAAAGAGAGGCTAACTCACGATCACGAGCCACTGCGTCCTCCAAAACTACCTAACTCAGGTACGGCGATCATGGTTCGATGACATCTCATCCCTCTCCTAACTGCCTTAACCCTCGGAAATACTTGCGCTATCTATTAGATTTTTTAGCACATGCGAATCACTGGTTCTCATATATTAAGAACTTATTAGATGATTAAGATTCCAGTCTCATAATATCATCACATGTCTTTCTATTCCAGTCACGAGAGCCCCGGCTGCGGGTGCACCCATTCCGTCAGTCATCATGCAACTACCTATAAGCGAATATACCATAAGAGAACGGGGATGGACATATTTCCATACTCGCCTGCTTTTCCTGCAAACTCACGTAATAAGCTCATATATTTTCCACTCGATGACTATTATGTCTCTTGCCGATGTCAAGTTAGTCACAACTGACGCCTATGATATTCATCGAGAAACTCCCATCATATAACAACTTTTTAGGTAAACTGCTCTAAGATGTTGTTATACTTGCACGAGTTCATTTGAGACTCTCTATCTCTTCTATCTCTTCTATCTCTGCAATGGAGCTCGTCAATCAAGCTGGGCTCCTGCGAGTGACATTCATTCCTGTTTAGCAGTCTCATAGAGTACCCCTCAGTTTAATGGGCACGCCATCTCCTAACAATCACTAGAGGAATATAGTTCTAAGGATATGATGCCACTCCTTGTAATAAACTGCCAAGGTGAATTCTTTCGTTTTTATAAGGCTGATGTCCAGCCAACTAGTCACCCAGCTTTTTCGCACGCTGGCCATGTCAGATTGAATCCACTACTAAAGTCGCAGCATCTTTCCCGATTCGATGCAAAGTCATTTGAAGAACCCAAAGTCGCTGCCATACAGTCACCTTTCAGTCTCTATTAGACTCCACAAGGTACTCAAGCGAGCCCATGTTCTGTTCATGAGATATGGGTACCTACCTAGGTATACTCTAAGCTGTCGTTGCTCAGCCGCAACGCTAATTACACCGTGCTGCATGTCCACATCAATGCCGAGTTCCCATACATTCTAGGAAATCGAAAGCGGTGAGTGGGCCAATAATCTGCAGTCCCAGATATCTTAGTCTAATAAACACTCTTGCATCGAGTCGCCGCATTATACCCAAAACCTCACAAAAGCTGAGGAAGGTGATCTTGCAGCCCCATGAGTATGGGTGATGATGGTGTAAACATCTATGTCCTAACTCCTACTTATGAGGAAAGAGTTGGTATATAATGAGAGCCGATGACTCGTTGTTGGAGTTTGAAACACCTAGACTCACACATCATATCACCTTCAACATTCTACTATAGTAATCAACTATCCATCTAAACGCCCTTAGCCAAAGCTCCAATCCAGCAATTCATCCAAAATGGTTGCCATACAGAAAATTTTCTTGGCCACGCTAAGCATGACAGCTGTTCTTGCCGTGGAAATCACAGTAAGTTGTAACGACACAATCTCTTAACTCATAGCGTGTCTCAAGCTAAACTACCTATTCCACCACTTAGAACCAATGCCCAAGCAACCAGTCCCTCATTGGGAACAGCAAATGCTGCCCAGGCTATGCCATACAGGACGATGGATCCTTCTGCTGCGTCAAGGATCCTGACTGGAAGTGCGATAACGTCTTGACCTGCTTCGACGGCAACTGCAACGCCAAGGTCTCTATCGACGATCCTGACTATGACCAGAAAGTCAGCGCCGCATCAGGTACATCGTCCTCTTCCGCCAACACTTCATCGCCCTTAGCGACCTCTACAGCTTCAATTTCCGCCTCTAGCCCCTCAACTTCTTCTGACCCAGCTTCAGGCACTTCTACCACGACGGGCTCAACCACCGCGTCTTCTGAAACCGCCGCTGCTACCCCTACCGACAATGCCGCTTCTGGAACTCGCAAGGTGGCGCTCCGTATGGCTGCCGCCTTAGCTGCCGTCCCCATGGCCTTTTACGCACTGTGAAATTGTCCTTCGTGGATTTAACATGGGATATATTGAAGAATGAGGATCGTGTTGGGTTGGTCGAACCCAGAATCATGTAATTTTCTTTTTTCGGTTACTTTCTGTCGCGTGTCATAAACCTACCTAGGTACACAAAGTTGATTTTGACCTGAGCTCAAATCTCAGCCTCCATACCAAACATCTTTAGCAACATTCTATTCGCTCAGCGTCAACTCTTGCAGCAGTTCCTCTTCAGTTCGCGTCCTAACAGTCGTATCAAATAGGCTTCTACCAGTCATAGCTCTCGCCATGTTGAGCATATGAAGGTCCAATGTCGGTCTGTCTCTGATATCCCTCCCCTTGTAGATAATGACCCAAATCAAAAAGTCAAGCAAATATTCTTTTTCGACATCATTCGCTCCCTCATATGACAGGTACAAGGGTGTGATATATAAC
Organism: Hypoxylon perforatum; assembly: GCA_028571165.1. Taxonomy (NCBI): domain Eukaryota; kingdom Fungi; phylum Ascomycota; class Sordariomycetes; order Xylariales; family Hypoxylaceae; genus Hypoxylon; species Hypoxylon perforatum. Next base: position 1,118,974 of record JAOXNQ010000002.1, read on the forward strand.
TGAGCAACAATTAACCCCATTTTGCGAACAAAGGGGATGGCCATCCAGGTCTGCGTGCAAATCTCCCTGTTCTCTAATTCAAGTAGCGGGTCCTCTTCCCCCAATAAAGCTTTTGTGTGGTATAAGATCCTGTTCATGACGATACGTATCATCACGTACGATAAGAAGAAACACATGCAGTCAAGGCTTTCGAAATGGAACTTCTTGCCAACCGGCGTGTCGGGATCTGGTTGTTCGACGATTAGCCTGGCAAGAAGATATCTCTCCATGATAGGCTCTCCGGTTTCTTTGATTTTGGCGTCGATGTGTTCAACTCGTGTTCGGAGAGCCAGAGCTTGCGCTTGCTGGGAGTTGACATCGGGGTCGATTGAGATACTGCGGAATTTGTGGACCAGCTCCGGCCAATACCCATACCAGTAGCCTATGGCATAGTTGTCCATCCGTTCTCTCGAGACGGAATTCGCGAGGCTTTGTTTCAGTTGCCGCATAGCCCGTCTCCACTGCGAACTTGTGAGGAAGAAGTTATCGCCCCCTTCCATGAGCCAGTGAAATATCTAGTCTGGTCAGCCGAGTCACAAGGGGAGAAGGGGCGGCCTAACTTACCAAGGCTGCATGATTCTCCAGTGCGAGATGGACGTCCAGCTGGTCCTCAAGCCTCGGAGGCCCCCGGCGTATCATCAAATCCTGGATTCCGATCGTATGCACCGCCTTGTGGTGGGGCCGCCCGGTCTTGAAAAGCAGCTCGAGCCGCTCCAGGATCGTCACGGCGGCCAGCGTCTCCGGGCTGAGCTGTACGTTGCGGTCGTTGATGGCGCGCTGCACGCTGCGGAGTGCCTTGCCGTATAAGCCGGAGTCGAGCACCTTGTCCGCCGGTAGGTTCCGCTTGAAATTCGCCCACGTGGAACACATCACGGCGACGCAGTCCCGCAACGCCGCGCTTCGGCTGAGACGGACCGGGAGGTGCTTGGTGTAGCCCGTGTATACTAGGATGTCCCAGGGTGCGTCATCGTTGCCTAGATATCCGACCAGACGAGCGGCTACGCGGTCGGCTACTGTAGTTAAGTTCTTCTTTGGCTCGTGGGAGTGTAGACGGAAGTGGTTGAAGGAGGCCCCGCCTGGCAAATCATGACCACGGATTTTCTCCAGGCTACCGGCTGGTCGATCGGAGGTTGATAATCTTACCACGAGCTCATTGCCCCTCGTAGCATCGGCGTTAGCCTGTCGGCTGCTGTTGATGAATGTGGTTGTTGAAGCTGGAGGGCCAGAGCATTCGACCTTGGCGCGTACGCAGGGGGTGCACGTCGGCCATTTCTCGTCACACTACAGCGCAATTCAGTCGGATGTACGTATGATATCATGAACCTTGTTCGTTCTGAAGTTATTCCTTACTTTGATCTTGATGCGCTTGCAGCGCTGGCACCGTTTCGACCTTGCGACGCCCACCATGTCTCTAGATTAAGCACGTCGTTCAATGTCTACTGCATGTACGAAAAGGGATGTAAAACGCGGTCTGCACAAGTAACTGGGATTTAATAGAGAATTGAGCCTCTACTCATGGGCCTCCGAAAAGCATCGCACCAACTCACTATGTTTGGCAAAGTGCAGCTGGGGCTGAAAAAGGTCTCCATTTTGGTAGCAACCTACCGAGGAGGACTCACCACTACTCTACCACGTTTAGCCCAATAGTGCCAGTATTGCTTTTAAATGCACTTCGAACGTAAGCACGCAAGGTCTTGCACATCAGATACCTTGCTTGATTGGTTGGATTCTCGAGATATAATGGTTGAAACCTCTAAGTGGTTATCGAGAACTCAGTCGGTATTTGAGCTGCTGAAATTCATTGGATTCGGAAGACTAGGAAAATATTATTGTGAGAATCGACCAATGGGCGCGCGCAGTCTTGCGCCGACATACTGCTTGCTGTAAGATGAGGCTCTATGAGGAAATGCTATAATCCTCATTAACTAGGAACATCCCAGAGTGAGCGTGTTACACAGTATATTAGTATTCTTGCTTACGCAGGTTCTTGTCTATGTTCCATTTACCCAAGAATGAACTCAGGTAGAATACCTACCTAGGTAGTTATAGACTGAGTGGTTGCTTTGTCCAGTTCTCGAAGTAGCCCCCTATTCTTACTAATAGCCTCATTAATCGCATGCAAGAATTTACAGGATGAATGAGACATCAGGGAGTATGAGTTTAAGAATCTGGGTTATCTTTAAGCCATCAATTAATGGCCATTACTGCTTTACATACAGGCGTGAAAAGTAACTAGAGAATTAGATGTGCGCGTCATGAAGCCTCCTCAGAGTCTCATGCGAGTCTCGAATCCTCTGTAGGTAACGCGTCGATGAAAAATATATGGAAAATGCAATTCCTCGGAGCCTTACACCTGCTTATGAAGTCAGTGGTTGCACAATTGAGGGGTTTCATCCCATATTCGTAGGATAGCAGTGGGGGAAGCCGCAATATTTTACGCCTCATCTGCCAACATGCATGCTAGATTTGACAAGCGCTGGGATAATTCGTCGGTACTGTTGTCTGAGTGTTGACCGCTAGTCGTATGCGAGACGAATATCATTGACGTATTTGGATATAAAAAACGGCGAGGCTCTAGACATAGCCGCTTCCTAGCCTTCATAGTACTACTCAAACCAGATTTCTACCTAGTCTTGTGATACAGTCGGAATTTGGGGGCGGATATGATTTGATAACTGATAGCGCAGGACTCATCGCCAAGGCAGTTTTTTCAAGTTTAAGGGTGGCGGTGTTAAAAGATAGTAAACGGTAGAAATCCTCCTGAGGTCTAAGGAATCCTTCGAAGGCGTTTCTAGTCCTAAAGATACGTCGTAATCCTTCACGACGTGTAATCGAGCCAAATATTACGATGATGTAAAATCTCCAAAAGAATAAGCAAAGCTTGCGACTTGGAGGCGATTGAAACAGTCACTTTACGGCTTTCCGACATATTCTGATGCCAAACTAATCTCAGTAGGGTTAGCATATCATGACAAGCATCGTACACTATTCTCCTTCAGGGAGCATGTCAAGTGCTTTACCGAAACCCCAACCCCACACTCCACTACCGGGTTCATGCAACATGCGGACGAGTCTCCTACCAGACCGACAGGCGACCGGTAGCAGGCAGGCAGGCTACAGCTTTAAACGGCCGGCCATTGGGTCTCGCTACGATTTCGTACGGATGGGACAGAATTGCTGATTGATCTCCTCTTTCCGTGCGGTACAGTGATGCAAGTATGCATCAGCTATCAGACCATTCTGACCACTACGTCAACACACCAATCGGAGTATATGAGGCTTTGACTGATAGTTTTCCGTGGCTGACAGAGGTTAAAACCCCGCGATTATTGCGCGCCCCTATCTCTTAGGGAGACAGATACCTAATGAAGTATAAAATTCATCGAATAGATGAGTTCGCCAAGTTCCTCTCATGAGGGTGATGTGTCATGCATGTAACGACAGTAGAATTGTCACCTATTACGGTATGGCGTGGAAAATACCCAAGTAATGATGAAAGGAGTAAGGTAAGGGTGACCTGCAGCTCGAATCCTCAGTGCCGGCACCAAGAAATTTTGAATGCCACTACAAAGTCAAGCCCCTTAATTAATGCCACATGGCAGCCAATGGGACCCGGGTGCGATTTAGGCACCTACATATCAAAGGCATAGGCGAGCTGCAAGAAACCGTCCCGAAAAGATGCAAAAACATTTGTTTGATATTGGTCCATTTATTTTGTTGCCTAGGCGTTATTACATATAGGTACGTAGAGAAATGTGCAGTTTGCATGTCCATCTTTTACCTAAGAGGCCGTGCAAGTGGAGGCCATCTAACCCACCCCCTTTACAAGCTGCAGTGGACAATAGCAAAGAAATTAGGTGAAATTAAGTAAATGCCAATACTGGAACTAGGACTGAAACGGCACTGGTTCCCCTCGATCGGCAGGGACGGCAAAGCCTCATCCCCACTGTTTAGTGAATTTATCTGGCTGCTGGCTGGTTGGTTTAGCTGGTGCACTGGTGTAAGGCGCCACAGCCCTTTTTTTAGGTTACCCGAATCCCAAAGTGCTGGTTAGTGCAGGTGCAGCAGGTGCAGCTTTCCCGCGTAAGAGAATGTTCGTCCCACTTTTTTCTTCACTCCCGACTCCCTTAAAACCAAAACCTGAAGAAACAAATTTCCACGTCAACTTCTCAACGTCAGCGTCAGCGGGAATAATATTGTCACTGTCGCACAAATTCACTGCCCAGGTCAAGCCACAGTCATTATTAAATAACTCTCCCTTCCTACCCTCACTTCACTTGTATTCCTTTAATATTTCATGCCCCTTGCTCGATCTCTTTTCACAGGTAACACTTCCGACTGTTAGACCCGTTCTAACAATTACGCGTCCATACGGAATCCCTCGAGCTTAATCCGACCGCGTCTGTTTCTCACCAAACTTGCCTAGCTACGTACTTTGCAGCTAGATTTGCCTTTTGATACATTGTTCTTTGTAATTTTTGGTCACAAGGCTCTAAGCTCATTGTATATGAGTACATATAGCTTTGGACCTCAAGCGCTGTATCGATAGGGATACGTGACTAGGTACTAACCGTCACGTGGAGAAAAAGGAGTAATATGGTTTTCTGCATTTGAAGATCTACTGGCGACACAATTACACCAGTGCTTGCGCGCTTGTTGTCGCCTTATACTCCGTTACATCTTACCACCTCGGCTCAGTGTCACGGCTCACTAGCTACGGTGGCATAAAGGACGAGCCCTAGCTGTGCCACGTGCACATTGTCGGGCAAACCCCGTGTCGCCCTTCGTTTGTCTGCATTGATGCTCTGTCGCATTCAATGCCTAGTTCGACAACACCGGAGAAAGTAGGCCTCCTAGACGACGATGAGGCTCAGCTCTCGCCGTCGAGCTCTGTCGCCCTTCTCGGGGAGCATTCTCTAAAGGATGTTGAGGCTCCACCGGCGGAAGAGTCGGCCCGGTCCGACCAGAGACGGGATGGCCGACTATTCTCCTGGTTTCTAACCCGGCCGAAGACCCTGCGGCGGAAAATCCGCAGACACCCTTTGGCATTCGCTATCATCTTCGTCAAATACCTCGTCATCCTGGTGTGCATAATCTTAATAGGAACCCCCATCTTCGCTCCGTCTTACACAAGCCCCCCTCAACACTATCTCGATCTGGAGTCCAGGTGCCAAGGTCCTCTTCGACAGCCAGGATGCGCCAATCTGCGTAACGAACAGGTCTTTATTAGTGTGTCTCTGTACGACAAGGATGGTCACCTGGCGAATGGCTTTTGGGCTGAGAGCTTATTCGAGCTCATCCACCTGCTCGGCGACGACAATGTCTTTCTGAGTATATACGAGAACGACAGCGGCCCTGAGGGAGCCGCGGCTCTTGAAAGCCTCAGGCGCCAGCTAAGATGTCGAAACACGGTTGTCAACGAGCCTCACGTGGCCTTGGATGATTTCCCCACCGTTACTTTACCCGATGAGACCACGCGAGTGAAACGACTGGCTTACCTGTCCGAGATGCGGAATCGTGCTTTGCGGCCCCTTGACCGCTTCGATCCAAGCGTTGGGACAGTTCAGTACGATAAGATACTGTTTCTGAACGATGTTGCTTTCCATCCGATGGAAGCCGCTCACCTCCTGTTTAGTACTAACATAGACGAAGATGGACAAGCCCAGTATCTGTCCGCATGCGCCGTGGACTATTGGAGGCCGCTTCACTTTTACGACCTCTACGTCACCCGGGATTACGAAGGTTATTCTGCGGGAATGCCCTTTTTCCCGATATTCTCGACCGCCGGCGAAGGTATGTCCAGGGCTGCCATGCTTAGCCAGAAAGATGCAGTTCCGGTACAGGCATGCTGGAGCGGCATGGTAGCGATGCAGGCCAAATACGTGCAGAACTTGAACGAAACCTTACCGAGTTCCAACTTTCAAGATATTAGCCACCATGTGATCGACCCAGCGAACCCCCACAACGTGACGTCTCCGGTACGATTCCGTTACGAACCAGAGGTCTTCTTCGACGCGTGCGAGTGCTGTTTGTTCCATGCCGACGTGGCTCAAGTGGCGAGGAAGGTGGAAGGAAAGGACTTGGGGATATTCATGAATCCCTACGTACGAGTGGCGTACACAGAGAGTACTTTGTCTTGGTTGCCCTGGGCCAAGAGGTTCGAGCGGCTGTTTGTCATCCCACATACCGTTGTGTCGTATTTCAAGTCCCTACCAGTACGCAACCCACATCGCGAAGTGCAAGAAGGCGATGTTTTCACGGAAGAGGTCTGGGTTGGCGAGGGAAATATCGGTCACTGGCAACTGGTGCAGCGAGAGGGCCGAAACGGGATGTATTGTGGTGTCCGGGAGATGCAGGTCATCATTAAGCAGGGTACGTTCGAAGCAGCGAATCAACCTTCACGCCGGTTACTAACGCGAACTATAGACTCACGAGACGAGGACAAGAACTGGGAGAATATCAAGATCCCTACGGGCCAGACCATGCACTTCCCCACATAGCATGGAGAGGTGCAACGGCCAGGTGAGAAGTGGATTCCAATGGTGAGCTGGAGAATTAGAGAGGAAGCCGAGAAAGCTCGTAAGAAGCAAGAACTCGAAACCCTCTCGCCATCCAGCCCACAACGACAAATCGTTTAAGGCGGCCCCCCTTGGTACCATACCGGGCAGGCAGCCTCAAAACGAATCCACCAACCGTTGCATCGCATAAGCATGAACTTTCGAAATCGGGATCGTGTACAATCTTCAGGATTACGGCTATTGGCAAAAAAAGGTATAGAGCTCTTGCGTTTTCCAGCAAGAGCTCTTCTATTGGTAATTTTAGAACTGGATTTTGTTTTCTGGGGACGAAAAAAAAAGCAAGAATTATGTAAAAGGGGTTTTGGGCATTTGTATTGGTCGCGGCGACATAGCGAAGCGGTCAGGAAATTTGCATATGGGCGCAACATTGATACCAAGCATTCGTTAAATAAAGAAGCACGAAACAGGCGTTTAATCGTGGAGATGAATAATATTGTTCTTCCTACCTACCTAGTTTGCACCAGCAAGGGGAGAAGACGAAGAAGACGAAGAAGCTGGAGAAGACGGGGGAAAAGATAACCGTCGTTTTCTTGACGAACCCGTAGTATAGGAGCTGGTGTCCAAGTAAACTAGATTCGGCATAAGATGCCGGTTTTTAATGATATTTTGACAGACAAGATGAATCAATATCAGTGAGCATCTTTCGTACGTGTCGGGCTGTTCGATGATATGGTGATTCTATGTGGTATCTGGTCCGGGTTTCTGTAGCCCCTGAATGAGGCTGAGGTCGTGTTGTCGAGAATTAAGTGTACATGATGCACACTTCAGGGCGTGTCAGACGGACTAGAAACGTATCGTTATCTTGATCTCATCTGGAACCCCTGAATTTCTCTGGGCAGCAAAGTCACGTTAATACCTTTCCCCAATACAAGTCTTCAATATGCTCTTTCAATCCCCCCCCGTGGCTGTGAAGGTAGGGCAAGACATGGTTCACATAGGTCTACGTTTGTAATTGATACCAAATGCACTTATTTTAGTTTATTATGTCTTTGGGTCTTGAGAAGCTAGCTTTGTATATACCATAGAGGTTGGTATGACTTGAGTCCTGATCCCGGAACATCCCTCCGCACTTGCTCATACTAAACTCTCCCAGGTCCTTGTGTCGGAAAGTCTGCGACCCCCTGCCTCCTACATAGGTAGCATGGCCGTCATGTTATTCCATTCCGTTGGGGTTGCGGTGCCACCCTAAGTAAGATCAAGTAGAGCGCGCTAAGAAGGCTAATCCATGAGTAAACCGAAGAAAGGAAAACGTCCAGAACTGCTCGAACGGTAAAGTGAGGCGCAATGTGAGGAACTGGGGAAACCCGTATTCGGGCATGACAAGGCAATAGGGCTTATAGCCCCGATGCCGCGCGAGAGGGTACCAGGAATACAGACTGCTCTAAGAACGTTCCGTCGAAAGAGCACATAACATGAAGCCGGAAACAGTAAAAACGCGGCAAATCACGCCATCAGTTCTCTGATATCCAAGCCATTGAGTAGATGAAGTAGACTGGCAAGGCCTCGGTGATTACTTGGCGACAGCAGCAGTCTTGGGCTTCGCAGCAGCCTATATAACGAGTTAGAAGATTTGACTATCGCGGTATGAAAGAAATGGAGTTGATAGTTACCTTCTTGGGCTTCTCTTCCGCCTTCTCGACCTTGTCCTCTGCCTTCTTAACAGCGGCCTTGACCTATGCAGATGTTAGCAACCAGGCCATTATAATGTAACTTTTAAGAAGATGTGAATAGTTTAGACCGATGAAACAACAATTGGTAGAACCGAGGTTCATGATAGATAGCAATGCGCATCGAGAAAGGACTGCAATACGTGCTTGACATGGAGCACCAGTACCCAGTCCGGTCCATGTAGGGGGCAAGAAAAAGCTACACAGCAAACAGGCAAGGTCGAAGACATGCCAAACGCGGTAGATTGAAAAAAAGACAAAACATACCTTGGTCGCGACGCCCTCCTTCTTGGGCGCGGCAGCCTTCTTCTTGGTCACGCCGGTGGGCTTCGCGGCCTTGACCTTAGCCGCGGGCTTGGCGGCAGCAGTGGCAGGAGCAGCAGTGTCCGTGGGCGACTTCTTCGCCCGGGGCTTGGTGGTGCGCTTGATGGCGGGCGCGGTGTCGACGGTCTGGAAGACGCGCGGCTTGGAGTTGCCGGTGGCGGATCGCGTTCCTTCGCGTGGCATTTTTTGCTTCGGGACCGCGTGGGAAAAGGTGCGAAATCTGCACCGGATGTTAGCGCGAGACGTAGTTTGAATGGAAAAGCTCGCGAATGCGTTGGGCGACGCTGGGTGCGGATGCGTCGCGGAATGCGACAGGAAAAAGAGAGAGGGGACGGGGAGAAGATGGGTGAGCTTATGGAGTTGGGCACAGCTTACAGAGACTTTCTAAGGCGGGGTTTGGAAAGGGCTGCGAAAACAACACGAAAATTCGTACGACGAATTAATTGATTAATTGGAAAGTCGTTCGTAAATGTTGGATAGATTGTCAGAGAAGGAAGAAAAAGTGAAAGAAAAAGAGTGGAAGAGAAGAAAACAAGAGTCGATGGGGAGCGACAGGATTAAAGAGGGCGGAAGGGTGCTTCGGGGGGCAGCAAGGTGATTAGGGCAGGTACCAAATGAGCTCTGTTGTTGTTATTTTTTTTGCCTACTACCTTAAGGCCTAAGGTGTGTGGTCTACCCTATACGGACTATAGTATGGTTTGCCTTAGGTATTTCCTGCTGCTGCTGCTCTTGCCGCGTGCTTGTGCTGCTGATTCGATCCATTCGATCCATTCGACCCTTCCCCTCGAGCTCGAGCAGATACCAATACAACAGCACCACGGGATCGCGGGCACCACCCAACCTAAACAGATAATGCCTCGAATATCACCTCGGACAGGCACAATAACACATAATACCTCCAAGTCATAGTAATTAAAAAACAAAGTGACAACATTTCGCATAAACACACCCGGCTAATCAGGTCTAGAATTGGTTCCTTGGTCCTTGATCCATGGACACTGGTCCCGAAGGGGGGCAGCGAAAAGAATGGGATAAGAGAAAAAAAGGGTTGGGGCGCATGAGTTTTCGATAACACACACATACTGGGCAGAGCGGGCAAAGCCTGTGATTGCTGGATCCAAGCCTGGACCGAGTCCCCTAGTCCCTTCTCTTACCCATCAACGCCCGGCACCCCGTCATTCGTGATCCTGTTTTTCCTTTCATTGTCTAATCACCACCCTCCCACTTCTATTATTTCCTTTCTTTCCTTCCCGTCTTCCTTAATTCTAAGGTCTTGTCTCTTTTCTCATCGATTTATTTATCGCATTCCCTAAAACGCAATGCGAACTATTCTTGACTCGAGTCGAGTTAGCTCCGATGCTTTGTCGCGTTCCACCTGTACCTTTGAACTGGACCTCGACCACGTTCACTCGTTTCACTGGTGCAAGTGGGCGCTGCCGCGCGCCTGGACAAAACTGCCTAGCGCGATGTGGGAAATCCAAATGGGAAATGAATAATGAGATGCGACCGGAATGATTCGAAAGTCCTTGATTGAACTGTCTGGATTGTCTGACGTATCCTTCCTACTTGGTCAATTGACTGCGATTATCTTTGGAATGACTCTGGTCCTTTGCGGTCTGCGGGATTGGATCAAAACAATGCTTAGCTGCGAACAAAGATACAGCAAGCCAGCCATGTTGCCGACCTGCTCTTCTATGACGAATTGGAATATATGTCATCTCAGATGACTGTATTCATTGAGCCTGGAGATATTCTGATCTTGGTCCTTTGTTTTCTGTTTATTTTTCCGCTGTTATTCTAAGGTAGGTAGGTAGAACGCAGTCTGCGAAGCCCCGCATCACGATTTGAGTGCCGGTCACATCATGACTTAGCCATTTCACGACTTACTTGGCGTGGTTCAAGGCTCAATTAAGTCAGAATGAGCGGATCACGCATGGCGACAAGATCTGACCCTAATGGATTGACTGTGAAATCATTGTGAGATCTATAATCTCGAAGCGAATGACTACGCTTCTTTTCATTAGTACCTATGCTACCGCACGTCAACAGTCATCATCGCAAGCTGCCCTTGTCATTATTCGCACATCGAGTCGATTTTGAATGTTCCCACTCATTGCTATATCCTGTTGCCAACCTTCCAGACAGTGACTGGGATGCTGCCTGCAACTCAAGTCATAAGTCTGTTAACAATACACTGCAAGTTGACATATGCCATAACTAAGTGCTCTTGGTGAATTCCTCGATATTGGCTTTAGGACACTCCTCGCGGATCACTGCGATTGTCTCATCCCACAGCTTCTGCTGTACTTTTTGGCCCTCAGCCGATGATATAAACCCGGAAATCCTAACGCACTATTAGCTGAGTGAAACACTATGGTCATCTCGAAAAAAAAAAAAACAAGACTCACGGTCTAATCCTCTGCTCGCTCAAGTAAGCCCCGTGGCTATCCGGGTGGCGCACCGCAGCGTCCGTCAGATGATAGGCACCCTGCGCGCTGCTCCACGCCAGGTACTTACTGAAGCGTTCGGACTGCGGATCAGCCCGGTGGAAGGAGCTTTCGCACCAGCCGGGATTGAGCGTATTAACGATAACCTCCTTAGGATCGAAACGAGCAGCCAGAGCCCGCGTCCAGAATATGTCCAGCAGCTTCGAGAGGCAGTAATGGCTCACGCCGGGGACGAACGAGGCCGGGTCGTCGAGCCACGCCAAAATCCCTTTCCCTCCCTTGGGCTCCCGGACGTCGCTAATAGGGGCCCAGAACGCAACGCTCGACGCCGTGATGGTCAATCGACTCGGCTTGCGCGTCTGCCGCGCCGTCCGCCGCAGCGGCTCCGCGAGTAGTAGCGATAGTAGCGCCGTGCCTAAATGGTTTGTCTGGACGTGGGCCTCGTGGCCCGTCGGCGAGCGGGTGTACTCGAGGCGCTTGAGGCCCGCGTTGAGCAGCACGATGTCGACGCGGTCCAGCTCCGTGCGCGCGCGCTCGGCGAACGCCGCCATGCTGTCCCATGACTCTTGGTCCAGCGACCAGACCTGGACGTCGCAATTGGGGGCCTCCTGCGCGATCTTAGTTCTGGCTGCTTCCCCTTTCGCCGGGTCGCGCACGGCGAGGATCAGCCGCGCGAGCCCGTGCGATGCGAGTTCCTTGGCTGCCTCGAACCCCAGGCCTACGTTTGAGCCCGTCACGATGGCCGTCTGCCCCTCGAGCCGGATGTCGTCTGGGAGTGGTTGCGGCTTGAATGTCAGCTGGTACCAGACCATGGAGATGAAATTCCAGAGCTGCGACATGATGGAAGCCGTGGTTCTCAAATGGGAGAACTGGTCGTTGCTGCGTTTATCGTTACTGTGTGATATTTTTTTTCCTTTGGCACAATTGACTTTCACTGAGTCGAATCAATAAAGCCTTGCAAGAGCTGAATATTGAACCGGTAAACATATACTCATATATAAATACAGAATCTACTAACAGTTCTAACAGGTACCACCTTTGTTGGTGCCTGATTATACGAATTACGCAGGATTTTCGGTACGTTTTCGGTCATGCAAGGGCTTAGACAGCTCAGACCCCCGGGGTTATCGCGATTTCCGCCCAGAAGCGGACGAATTATTTCCCTACGGGAGCTCGTAAAACGGGAATATTTACCTCCAATCTCCGACTGTCCGTTATGTCCGGGGACCTTAACTTCAGCTCAAACAATTTACTAACTTTGTATCTAGCACATCGAAGTCTTCAATGTACCAATCTCACGAAAACGAAGACCACGAATCACTCATTTCTTAACACTTTCAAGCTTGGGTTTAATTGTTATTTTTATTGCCACTAGGGATGGTTACTGTCTAATTCTAAACTGCTAAACAAGGGACCGAAACATTATGAAAAAAACAGTTATTTTTTTGTTTTCCCTATTGCGTAGGTTTTTCTCTTCTTCTCTTAACGTTGCTTAAGGTTGATATGAAGTAGGAATTGGTAGTCCTATAGTTCTTCATCTTCATCCTCCTCCTCCTCTTCTCCGTATGAGGAAGATTCCTCAAGTAAGAACTCAGAGGAGTTAAAGGAATCAGAGCCCCTCCAGTTATCCGGGTCCACAGGTATAGGCGGAGGTTGTGTAGCCTTCCAAGCCGCTAACTCCTCTTCATCGTATGAGGAATATTCCTCAAGTAAGAACTCTGAGGAATTAAAGGAATCAGAGCCCCTCCAGTCATTATTTCTCTCAGCCACAGGCGTAACCAGCGCAGCGAACGCCTCTGCCCGAGCTTCCTCAACTTGGGCCTTTCTCCGAGCCTCTTTGCGAGCAGCCGCCTTGGACTTCGAGAACCTGTCTTTCAACTCTTCAAGCGAGCCGGTAGGACGCGCCGGGGTCCGAGGTGTTTTGGGAGCGGCCGCGGGGGAGGTCTTGGGCGGACTCGCCGGGCTGGGACTCGGCTCTGCGGCCTGGGCAACCAATGCGCTGCTCGGGTGGGTCGCTTTATGTTTACGCAATCTGTCTCTCAGATGGGGGCTCCAACTCGCGGAAGGAGAAGAAGGGCTAGAGCCTGGGGTACTACGCCTAGAGCCTGAGGTTTTCTTTCTAGAGTCTGGGGTCTTTGTCCTCCGCGCCTTCTTCTTTCTGCTGTCATTCTCCTCCTCGTCTTCGTCCTGCTCTACCGATCTCTTGACTCCCGATCGAGTGGGAGAAGTAGTAGCTTCAGCAGGGCCTGGTGAGGGAGATCCCTGTGCTACCATACCTGGGGCCGGAGAAGGTGTTGAAGCACCAGTCGGACTAGTGGCTGTAGGGCCGAATAAGGCGGATGGATCAGCAGCTTCAGCAGCGCCCGGGGAAGCGACCGGAGCAAATACCGGGGCAGCAACCGGAGCACCTAATAGGGAACTGGCCGGACCAGCACCTGGAGCTACGGCTGTAGTGGGCGGGCCAGTAAAACCATCGAACAGCCTAAGAGTCGGGGTACCCGGTGAAGTAGTGACCGGGACAGCCACAGGAGCAGTAGCAGGAGGAACCGGGTACAGCCTAAGAACCGGGGCACCCGGTGAAGTAGTGAGCGGGACAGCCGCGGGAGCAGTAACAGGAGCAGCCACTGGGGCACCGGTTGCGGTAGGGCTCGGTGTTCCTGGTGTTACTGGTGCTGGAGCACCACTTGCAGCTTTAGCTTTGTCCCTTGCTTCTTTAATCATCCTGAACTCGCCAGGTGTCGAAGGGAGCTTAGGGCGTGGCAAAAGGGGGGCAATATAACTACCCCCTGCTCGACGTCTACTAGCTACACCTCCAGGGGTGGCGGGACCTATTATCGTGTTTATAACATCAATTGGTGATGTCGGTGTTTCCGCTGCAGGAGGGGCGGGAGTTGTGGTCACCGTCGGAGCTGTTGCCACCGTCGGAGTTGTTGTCACCGCCGGAGGTGCAGGGGGTGCGGGCGATGCGGGCGGTGCAGGAGCTACCGACCACAGAGTTCCAGTGGTGGTGGGAACTGTTGTTGGCGCCGGAGTTGTTGGCGCCGGAGGTGCGGGAGCTACTGCCCATAGACCCCCAGAAGTGGCGGGATCTGCTGTCACCGGCGGAGCTGTTGTCACCGGCGGAGGTGCGGCCGGTGCGGCCGGTGGAGGAGCTACTGACCACAGAGTTCCAGTGGCGGTGGGAGCTGTTGATGGCGCGGGGGCTGGAGGCGCGGGAGGCGCAGGAGGCGCGGGAGCTGTTGTCGGTGTGGCAGCGGTACCAGGAGCTGGATCAGTTGACTTAGGAGTCTTTCTCCTTGGCGCTGTCCCGCCTGGTCTTAATGTCCAGATAGTTTCAAACGGCTTTTTTGCTGGTTTTCCTGATTTGGAAACTTCCTTGGCTGGCTCTTTTGGCTTGGTCTTACTTCCTCTAGCTTCCTCCATGTACTGGTCAGGTGACCGACGAGGCGGGGCAGGGGGAGCTGGGGTAGCTGGAGGTTCGGCGGCAGGGGCAGACTCAGAGACAGGCAAAACTGTAGTGGCAGGAGCTGTAGTTGGAGCACTGACAGGGCCAAACAAGGAATCGGCTGGATTAACAACCTGAGTGGCGGCCGGAGCGGTGGCCGGAGCAGCGACAGAGGTAGTAACCGGAGGAGCGAACAAGCCGCCGGTCGGAGGAGCGAACAAGCTGCCGGTCGGAGGAGCGACCGGAGGAGCAACCGGAGGAGCAGCAACCGGAGGAGCAGCAACCGGAGGAGCAACCGGAGGAGCAGCAACCGGAGGAGCAACCGGAGGAGCAGCAACCGGAGGAGCAACCGGAGGAGCAGCAACCG
>JAOXNQ010000002.1:1135105-1147577 GCA_028571165.1 Hypoxylon perforatum
CCCGGCTCCGAGCCTGAACTCGGACTACGAGGATGGTAAATACAGCAGGCTGCGAGATAAATCACTTACAGGCATTTTTCAACTCCCATCTTCTCCGTTTCTTTGATCCAAATGAGCCGACCATAGGCTGCAGCTGTTACACTCTCCAAGCACCTCCTCGCTTCAGTCACCATTACCACAAGTCTCCGTTCGCCTCGCGACGTCCTTTATTCTTCACCAGACACCGATCATATTCGCCGGCCTGCTAAGGCGAGGCTGAGCTCCGATGTTGACCTCGCCCCAGAAAATATGGGTCAATGGGCATCCCGGCGGTTTACCCTCTGAACAAGCTATGGTGGAGACAGATCTCAATGAGAAGAGCCCCACTCCTTTTAGGGTTACGAATTGCTGCCGGTGTGCAGACAATGCCACAAGAGGACGTGTGTGGCCTGGTTTTCGGGTCCAATATATATATATTTATATATACCTTTGTTCCTGTCGCTGAAGCAACCGCGGGACAAATGGTCCAGCGATCAGCCCATCTATTCAATGTTTTTATTTCCATTGTCTTCTCGACGACGGATATAAACATGCCCGATTTCGATCTTACCCGTTGGTCTCGTCTCATAGGTGATAACTACCCCCATTCGTTGTAACTAATGGCAGTGAGTCCAGAAGAGCTCGTCCGCCGGTCTCTCACGAAAACGATTCAACCCATCCCACGGACCACGACAGATTCCTCTAATACTTTCAGATGAGGTAGCCGCATCGGGTAGCTACACGGTACAGACGACCCGTCTTTCAACATGTCCGTCTAGGACCCACGACTTTCCCTAAACCTTCCCTCCCCCTTCTGAGTAGCTCCTATCGACATGGACGATAAGAGCCCTACGGATTTCAAGTAGCCAACGTCACCGCCTCGTGCACCGCTGACCAGTGACTACACCACCGAGTATTGCCTGTTGTGATGTTGTTGGAGCATGTTCTGGATTGCCTCGTCGACCTCCCCCATATCCCTCTGGGCCTTTTCGATCGTTGCGGTTCGGTTTCCTTCCCTTTGCCATCGATAGATGTCATTTTGGAGCTTGGTGAACTTCCGCTGCTTCTTCTCGATGTCTTTGCAGAGTTTGCAGTTATCCGGTTCTTGGTTGGTAACGTATACCAGCTTTAGTCCGCACGTCTCTCCGGTTCGGTACTCTTTTGTACACTGTTGGCGGAAATGGCCCCATCGCCAGTACCCACACATCCAGCGCGTCTGTTCGAAGTAGCACATCGTCGTCGTGTGGGATAGTTGAGTCTGGGCTGGGAGGCTCGGCCTGGCCGTCTACCGATTAGCTTAGTCGACGCATGTATCTTTGCCGGAGGGGAGCTTGGGCGGTCGAGCAGCATATACCTTTTTTGTCTAGACCAGGGGGTTGGTTGTCAATATTTTCACGGTGGGCTGGAGTCGGCGTTCCCCCTTATCTTCGTTTTCCTCTATAGACCTTGAGGATTCGTATTATCGTGGTTCGTTCTGCTATACCATCGAGCACAGGTAACATTGGGAAGACGGAAATACTTATACTTTTTGCCTACATCTTGGGAGCTCGTCTAGTTGTTCCCACCCGACACCCGTTCTCGGCTTGCGTCTGGCCGCAACCTTCCACTACATATTCGTTCATACTGTGCCCAAAGCTATCACAAAAGCCCGGCGAGGATTGGTCGTTGACAACTCAGCCTGTCTGCTAATTGGGGTTGCATGTCCATTCCACAGCCAGTCCGTCCAACATGTTTCCTAGAATGCTGGATGGATGCCACGTTGAACCTAGTGCTTCAATTTCCACCGGCTTAACTTCCCCACCCTAGATACAGCCTACGAGTACCCTGACTGCTGCGTAGTTTACCAGCTACTTGATTCGAAAGTGACGGCCATCCGCCCCCCTCTTCTCTTCCTCTCTTCTTTCTCTATTGGGTCGAATCTAACGCCTCTGTACCGTCCTCCGTTAACCTTGATACGCGAGCTATCAGCCTCGAATTCGACACCCCGTTGCTGCACCCCGTTGCACGCAGGGTTTGATCCTTTCCCGTCTGCAGCCAGGATGTGGCCCATCCCCACTGACTGCCTATGCAAGCCATCTGGCTAGCCGCGGGTATGTCTCCTACCCAAGCCATTCCCCCCCTGGCCCGTGAGGCGACTTGCCCTTTCGGACGAGCATGTACTGTCAATCACTGGAACAGGGTATCATGGTTTGTCCCTTGCCACGTCTCGGGTTATTACCTCAAGCAGGTGCCCAATCGTTCACCGCAGAGATCTGAGAATATGTTTCCTTTATATCAATAGGGGACAGTGTTGGTCAGTCGGTTTAGGCTTAGGATGGTCCCCATATTGCATGGCTCAACTACAAGATTTGATTGCTTTTGCCACTTGCCTTAGTTGCCGCCCCTCGCCTGATTTTTGTCTGATTGGGTTTCCATCATCGATGTTTTTCAACCTGTCCAGCTCATCATCAAGCCACATCGGGAAAGACGATATCGTTCTGACGCACTCTGGGCAGCACTTGCAGCCAACATCCATTACGTATCGTTCGAGTTTGGCTGGTATCCGAAATACCCGTCCAAGAAGTTGCGGAACTCCTCAAGCACCTCCCGGGAAATGGACAACACATCCTCTGTAGCAGGGGTTGGGTTACGATGACGGTTTCGTCGAGAGTAGTACCCTTTTGGGTCAAGCAGTTAGGGCTACCTTCCTGCGGCCACCTACCTACGGCCTGATATCCAGGCCTAGGGGAAGGGTTTCCTGAGATAATACAAAGTCTCCCACTCACATAAAACTACACAAATCACATATAGCAGTCTGCTAATTTTGGTTTCACGCGAGTCATGTAAACTTGACATCTTTGAGGTGGGTTTAGTTCGACCAGCGACGTGGCAATGAGTTTTTGGCCACGTTAGGCCCACCTGCACGATGTCGCCCCCGGTTTGTGCAAGATGAATGCCCAGGAACCCTTGTGGGATCGAGGGACTTGTAGTTCTTCGTTTTTCTCCTTGGGTTTTTTCTCTCTCTAACTCCTTCTCTCCCCCCCTAAATCATCAGTTTGTGTAATTATACGGGGACTCCGAAGAATGAACGCTATATGGTGTTATAATAGTACTTGCAACGATACTTATATGATGGTAAGTGTAACGTGAGTTTTTTTTTCTTAGTGATATGGTATTGGAGAAACAGTTCAACTACCTAGTATAAACATTATCTCCGAAAAGGAGGTACCCATAGTCCACTACAATTAGCATTTAGATTTGATCATTAAATCAATACATATATATATATATATATTTGTTATTTTTCACATTGCCCCGAATATGTGTTTAGAAAGAAAAAATAAAACACAAAAGCACAACCCGAACGACAGCAAGCCCAGTCCTCCATATATACTTTTCTCACAAGAAACAATGAGGAAAAACAAAAACAACGCACACGTATTCTAGACGCTGCAGAACACTGAGTCCAGGCACCATTAGACGTCTGTAGACCGGTAAATCGGGAGCAGAGTCGCGCGTTCTGCCTCTAAGTTTAAATAGCATGGTAGTTGAGCGGATGTTCTCCCCTAGCCAGTAAGGGATGGTAATAGCGAGGTACTAAACTTGCTTACGATGCATAGGTGTTGTTTACCTATCTTGTTGTCATGGTTTGCGCCTCCTGCTGTCTTGGTGTAAGTCGCGAACCCTTGATCCACAAGGGCCGTGTTATGCGGCCAAGTTGTATTGTGAATTAGAATCGTGCCTGGGATTTCATGGCCGCTTGGTCTGGTACTTTACGGCCCGTTCCGTTTACACCGACCTGGATATAATGCTAGAAATGTATCGAACAACTTTTCGGTCCTTGCCTGACATGTGCAGCATCTATGTAAATCATCGCATCTGAAGGAGGGGAGACTTGACGTTGAGCTTGATTTCAATAGACCAATCAAGAGCCTTCAGGTAGCAAATCCCAGGGGAATTCCTCCAAGACCATCGTAGTTCCGGCCACGCTACCTCTAAATCATGTGCAAGAAATGATATGCGCATTCCCTTAGTTCAAAGTAAGCAGAGATGCCTGCGTACCTTTCTAGTCCAATAATACCCTACCGTCTCCGAGACAGTCTCACATCCATCGCTACCCACCTCCACCGAATTACCTCTATGGGAGTGGAACGTTCAGGGGTGGTGGCGTGGGGAGTAAGTGTCCCCCCCTCCCCTTCTTTTTTTCTTTCTCTTTAGATGCAGGACTATGCATCGAAACCCACCCGCAAAGCCGTTACCATAGTAGACTAGAGGGAGAGGAGATTAGCCATGTGTTCCTGTTTTGTTAGCAGCCTCTCATGTTCCTGCATCGCCAGCTCATTGGTTGGGGGCCAGAACCAGAGAAGCCGCCGCAGAGGAATATGCTTCTACTCCATCCTCAGAATGCCTGCAGAAAAGTTCTTCAGAAAATCATCCATAGCCATCCTAGAATAGGAGAAGGTATGGGGTATGTTGGACTAGAATTGGCCTTATATTCAATTTGTTACCCAGCCTTCCATCTAATACTGCTGCGTTGCACCCACTCCGTCTACGCACAAGAGAGCGAGAGTTGGTCATGAAGAGTGCGAGTTTTTGCAACTATTGGAATTCTCTTCACTCACCCGTCTCCTCAAAGTATTAAACAAGGCTTCGTCGGCTCTCTCTTTTAACGGCTCATGTTCTTCTTGCGTCCCTCGTCCCTCGTCCCCCGCCCCCCCTGGTTGGACAAGACTATGAGGTGTCCCCTCAACGCCATCGTCTTAAAGGTCAAACAGGGGTGGGTGATTGGAACGGCTCCGTTGCCGACTCTGCCTGGAAAATAGGTTCACGGATACTCCACAGCGGATGTGCTCGCATCGCATAGATGCAGGGTGATCTAGTTTTCCCATCCATCTGCATTGCAGGGTTGCAGCTAACTAGTCGAGCATGTCCTTGGCTGGCTCCCCATTAACAGAGAAACAAATATACGCCTGTTGCTAATATAGCCTCACCATACTGGAGAGGGAAGAAGTGCTGGGACCGGGACCGGGACCGGGACTGGGACTAGGGCTGGGTAGGTCGAGCACACTTCATGCCATGTAGACCTTCGGAGCCCAATTGACCGGTCATGCAAAAGTACCAGTTTATGCCATTGGGCACTGACACTAACCGACCAGAGAGACCAAAACGGGCCGGGGGTGATCGCGACCATGTTGATGGCCAAAAGAGCAGACCGCATTCGGCCCTCCAGACCGCGCCGAGGTCCACCGTTCGTCGCCCGGTGGCGCGCACGCAAGAGAAAGTCGATTCTTTAGGGTGATATACACGTCATCTCTTATCCAGAAAACCTCTGACTTACAGCACCACGTTATTCATATGTCAGGTACATGCAACGCGTGGAGCGGTATCCCTGGAAATTGTGACGAGTAATAAGAAAAATAGAAAATGCACGTAATTTTGGACCCAGTGTGAACGAAAATGGATGATTATACGAGCAAGAAAAAAACGTAACTCGATTTCTCTGATACAAGAATAGATTATCGTGAGGGGTGGCAGACCATTCTTTGACCCGAATTAGTATGTGGACTAGATATGTAAGTTAAGCTAGACCTAGACAAAACCAATGCATATTTGTCAAAGCTCTAAGTGATTTAGTCTTAATAATACGGCTGTTAACACTCTATAGTGCAACTTGGTCCGCCTCTCTTATTCCTGGTTGCCGCTACTGTACCGAGACAGAAGCAGGTAGGATTGGGTAGCGCATTATTATCTATAGGCACCGTGACCCCCTACCCCCTTTCCGATGTATCCTGATACATAGTATATAGTATATACACACATTAGGTATACGCCGTTCTTGTGGGATATTGTTCTGCCCAGGCGTTTATATATCATTTATATACGCACCCCCTAAGCCGCACCGAACGACATCCCGCGTTCCATCTCAATACCTGAAGTTCTGGAGAGCTTCTAAAGATCTGCCATCTCTATGCCTCGGTATGTACCAACCGGCCCTTCAAGTATTACCTAGCGGGGTAAACAGAGGTCCCTTCCTAGAGCATACATCTGCACCCTGTGTCTACATAAGCGGTAAAATAATGAACATCTTGGGCCATCTGGTCCCGCTCTTGCGTGGTATTTTACGCAGCATGCAATCTTGATCTAGCTTTGTAACGGAGAAAGGAACTCGGTAGCTTATACTATGTAAGTAAGGCCTGTCCCACTTCAAGTGTTACAAAAGGGACCATGCGGGAGGTCGTAATAAAATAATGTCCCTAGTATTCTCTCGGATTATTTATCCCATTTTATTTTCTAACTCTTTCTTCTGCACTTGGGGTTTCTAATCTAGGTACCGAGAAAGGTACCGAGACAGGTACTGAGAAAAGGGAGCTCACATATGTATCGATTGGTCTGAAGACTGGAATCATCAGAAAACAGACGGTACTGTGGGCAGGTTCCGAAATTGGCAACCCGGACTACGTAACATTCCGTATAAGACCCTGCACTCAGTTTAAATGGATGATATCATATCTGGTACAATAACACTTATATAGACATAGAGTATTCGATAAATACATATATGTCTGGCTTTGTATTATATATTTATATATCGGTGGACTTTAATATCCGCTACAAGCTACCTTTCATCTCATGTTTTCATTCACTTGACGACTTATCAGATCCAACCTCGATAAGTCTAATCGCAAAAGGCCATAAAATAAAATATTAACCTCTTCATCTTAATACCATAATAGCCACTCCTCGGTACGCTAATCTGTCACTCCCTCGCGCTCTGTCTTCCCCATTGGGAATATCGTGCGCAATACCCTCCCAGCTGCCGCTCGCCTCACATCACATCGACAAGGGCGCTACAAGACTGCTATTCATATACGCATGCCTACCTGAGACATTCAACAAGAAAGGCATTCTTCCGGTGCGGGCTATTAACCACACGCACAACGTACTCGCCCGGCTACCACACACTCCCGCTCATCCTGGCCATCAGGCGCCCGCTGGCCACTCGGGGAACACGGAATCTTGTCGAAGTGGCATAAAGGCACAGCCTCTAGCGCTCACCATCACACCTCGCTGTCAACCTGCAACCTATATTCACGCAGCATCTCACCGAGACCCAACAACAACTTGCTACTGACCTAGTACAGTAACTGCACTTCTCATCGTAAACTGGGCTGCTCGGGGAACCTCCCCTTATCGCCTCGTCGTCATTGCTGCTACATGGGCAGCAACCCCGCGCGTCTTATCGCGGTTAAGATCCTAAGCAAGCATGTCAACATATCCGACTACGGAAGACGCGACCTCGCCGCAGCAGCTCGTCACCAAGACCCGTGATTTGACCTTGATCACGCCGCGTCGCACCTCGTCGCCGGTTGCCGAGAGTGGCGATGCTACCCCATGGGAGTCGGCCGAGAGAGAGGCCACGACTGTTGATGCCCAACCAACTGCTGTAACTATGGACTTTTCAGACCCCGAGCACCTAAAATTCGATCCAGGAGCCTTCCAACTTGATGTGCGGCCAGCTGCGGGCCAATCGCCCGGCAGGACAGCCTCGTCGGGACAGTGTTCATCAGCGCTGAGTGCGTCATCAACTTATACCCAAAGGCCGCATAAGGAAAGAGCAGCAGATGCGGTTACCATGAGCGGTCTGGGCTGTCTGCCGAATGGTACGTATGAGAATATGTCGTGTCGGCATTTTTCTGAATCCTTGAGTACCTATTCTAGGTTGAATACTTTTTCAAAGCTTCTAGGTGTATTTTGTCGATCCCTTCGAGGTTTTAAGGCACCTTTTGTGAAACTCCCAACACCATAAAGCTTTCTTTGACTATCCTTTTTGCTTAACAAAATCCCCCCTTATGACTTCTAAGAATACTTGGGCAAGAATGCTAACATGACAATTCATACACTCAGAGGTCCTGACGCATATACTGACCTTCTTAGACGTGAGCGACTTGCTAGCCACTTCAAGGGTACCGTCTCACTTTCACATGCAACCCAGTTCATGAGCCATTATCGTCGTATGCATAACCCACCTCACGAGAATCACCTCATTGACCACGGGCTTCGCCTTGACATCGGTCTAATTACCTGTCCCTTCTGATATTCCCCGCAACATCAAAGCCCTCAAAGGATGCGACACCTCGCTGATCGCGCTACTAACCGTAACCATAGATCAACCATCACTTCCGGAATTTATGTTTGCACCCATTACTGCATGTCCTTCGCATTCGGCGCGCCCGCGTTTGCCTTTCACCTCTTTTGACCTCCCGGCCTACACTTGCTGAGCTAATCGCCCGGCACATCTTCTTGACACACACGACGCTAATCTCCCGACGACTCGCAAGAAACCTAGTTGCGATCCGGCTGTCGCGGAGGCTGCCACTGCGGCCGTCCGCCGCGTCTCTTGTAGAGCGTGGAGTGTTGCCACCCGAAGTTGTTGAGGGCAGTGTTGCGCCTGGGCTGGTCGCCAAGAAGCGCGCGGTTGAAAAGGAGAGACTAAAGGATAACCTCAGGCGTTGGGTCGGTGCTGTGTGGCGGGGCGAGGTCAGGGAAAGGAGCGAGGGCATTAGAAAGTGTGACGAGCGTGTCGGTGTCGGGAGAGTTTGGCGATTACGAAAGTTTTGGGAACGTGTGGGAAGAGACGGTGGTGGGAATCGTCGTCTGAGTTGAAATTGCCTTGATGGAACCCGACGGAGGATGTTCGCCATTTACTTGGTATCGTATGCCTGCGACATTGTAGGTGACCCTATATCGAGATGGGTCCATGAGGGTTTTGTGTAGATGAATTTTATGAGATATTGCCATATTATAGATACTATGTGATGAGAATAATGGTCTTAACATTTCCTCGTTCTCGGGAATCTTGCGACTTGCCGTGCCTATCTATGGTACAATATTAGGACACAATTAGTAACAAAGTACCACATGTTTTAAATGAATGCTTTTCACAGAACCCTTTGACCCCTAAATAATCCTTTTTAGCGGGATCTTAGAACTGTGCAGAACGCATCAAAGTCCATCTCTTCCTCTCCCTTTTTCCTTTGGCGAGTGTCTATTGAGCTTACGATGGTGCTGCTTGACATATCGCTGTCTTACCATGATTCTTCATGATTTAGGGTGGCATCACCGAAATCTGAATGCATCCCAATCATCATCACCGTCGTCGTCGTCATCTTCCTCTTCATCATTAACATCACGACTATTCTCACTTCCATCGAGCCGCCCAGGTAAGCTCTTAGCCTTAGTAGTAGAGACAGCTCGAAGGTTTACGAGGCTGCCCTTGCGCAGCTCCTCACGACGCTCCTTCAGGCGGCGCACGCGGCCTTCTAGCTCTTCCATCTCCTCGAATTCGGCCTCGAGGGCGCGTGTTGCGTCCTCCCGCTCGTCGGCGATCTCCGTATCCAGCAGATGCTTCCGCCGCTCATTTTCCTCCTCATGCGACTTGGCAGCTATTTGCTCAACGGTCAGTGCCGGGGCTGATATGGTAGCGTCGGCCGAGTATTGGACGGCTCGTGTTGTAGTAGCTTCTTCGGTGGTTGCCATCTCCGCTTCGAAGGCCGCCCACTCTGCTTCATCTACGCTATCTGGTGGTACAGATTGGTCGTGAGTTGTGTTGCCGGAGTTTGCCGGTATGGGAAGGGATTGCGTAGATATTGGAAGGTTCGCTTGGGTGGTGGGCGTGAGTGTGGACGGCGTATTGACAGCGTCAGAACCAATCAGCGGTGAGCGGCCGACGGGGGCTGCCTTGGGTGTCGAGGTGGTGGAATTGGAGCCCGCGGCAGGAGTCGCTGGCCGCGACGGGATAGCGATCTCAACTCCTTGGGCTGGTGTGCTTGAGGTCCGCCTGCCCAATGCCGGAGGCGTCTGTCTCTTCTCGCCGGCGTGACTTGGTGAAATGATATCGGTCTTGCTTCGCTTCTTTCGTATCGCATCTCCGCCGTCATCCTCTGCATCGGATATAACGTCATGTAAATCATCGTATTTGCGCTTGCCGGTGCTAGCGCTTGTATCGGTGTTCTTGTCTCTATCGGCTGTAGAAGTTGGCTGGGGCTGGGAGTGGGGAGCGGCCTTCAGTGTTCGCAATCTCTTCGCATGTTTCAAGCTGCGTATATGGCCTTCCCATAGTGCCTCCGACTTCACAGACTCGTGGCATAGCTTGCATAGCAGCTGGCCTGCATTTGAGTAGGTGGCATGGGCATCATGTTTGATGCGGTTCTCGGCGCGATGGGCGCGAAGGAGAGCTCGGGCGTCAGCCATCGATGTACCCCTTCCACTCCAGATCACGCTTCCACTAACTCTTAAAAGCAGTGCTAGCTGACTTTCAATGCGGGTTGGCTTATGTTGGTAAGTAAGGTCTCGAAAATGTTGTCTACAGAAGGAATTGGTGTAGAAGCCACATGTAGCTCTCTTGTGCATGAGGTGGATGGTGACGATTTGTGGCTGCTCTCTTCGGGCGAAATAATAGGGCGGAAGGGCGGGGCGGGTAGGTACAAATTAGCAAAACAGTACATTAGCCACAGCCAGTGTACCTAGGTAAGGTACCAGTCTAGCAGCTTACTGCCCCGCACCCCTCCATCTCAGCTTATAGCTCTACCAGGTGCGCTAAGTTTCATCTCTTTACGAAAAACGTTCCGTCATCTACCTAGATGTTTCGGCTGTATATATCCAGGGATTCTAAGGAATAACAAACGAGTAACAAACCTTACCCAGGATATGCACGCTAATTATACGATAAACTACAGCCCTGCAACTCTTCTATATCAATATTGGTCTTTAGAAAGGACCGCTTCCAACGCCACTTTACGACACAATGGAGGAAGAGCAAC
Source organism: Hypoxylon perforatum (assembly GCA_028571165.1). Taxonomy (NCBI): domain Eukaryota; kingdom Fungi; phylum Ascomycota; class Sordariomycetes; order Xylariales; family Hypoxylaceae; genus Hypoxylon; species Hypoxylon perforatum. The sequence continues at coordinate 1,145,923 of JAOXNQ010000002.1, forward strand.
CTCAAGTGTCGTCTACCTGGCCTTCACCACCTCCCTTCTGGCGCAGTTTTACCACAGATAACCTCGCGCGCATCAACGAGCTACGAAAACAACAAGCGAACGAGGAGGGAGTCGAAGATGACTCTAAGATCCGTTTTCATGGCCTGTCCCGCGACCTACGCAATCTACAGCCACCGCTAGAACCGGCCGATGGCGCGTGGAAAGTCTTTGGCGATACGTACAGATTGGAAGATGAGCTTCCACGGCTCGAGGACATGCAGATCAGACGCTTGTTCCCAAACCCGGAGGATAGAGACCGCGATGGAAAGCATTTCGACCGGGCGCTCATTCTGAAAAAACTGGCTAAGTCGCTACTGCTAAACTTCCTAGAACTGATGGGTCTGCTAGCTATCAATCCGGGAGCAGTAAGTTCCTGTTCCCCTATGGTAATGGTTTCCTAACATTGGCGTTTACTAATGCGGGTATCACAGGCAGAGGGAAAAGTGAACGACATACGCGACATGCTGATTAATTTTCACCATTTGATCAATGAGTATCGACCCCACCAAGCCCGTGAATCGCTCATCTCGATGATGCAAGCACAGCTGGACCGTACACGGGCCGAAACGAACGCAATTCGAGACGCAAAAGACAAGGCTGAGCGAATAATGGAAGGATTAGGTAGTTTGAAAGTTGAGGACGAACTTTTCAATACGTTGAGTGGTGAAAAAAAGCAATGGGGGTATGAAAATGAGATTTGGATTTCTGTTATTAGCGATATCTAGAAAGGTCTTTAGATATTAGATAATAACACTGGGATTGCGCCCGCTCGGGGATTTAGTATAATTTTACAGCCTGGCTCGGGCGAAAAACCAGTAGCCCACGTGTAAGAATGCATGAGTTTTACGAATGGTATTGTGTCGAAAAAACCAGAAAGTGACCCTTCGGAGTTCCGGAGTACTTAAAAAGCTCGAAAAGGGTAAGCTGTACCTATTTGGGTAGTTGGAATACCCGATTCTGATGGTATCTACTTATTTCTCAATTTCAGCCCCCAAATTTGAGATTTTTGAAAAATTGACACAGATTTGTCAGCAATGGCAAAAGCACCCCTGATAGATGATGCAAGTAGGTTCATAAAATACTAGAAATTTAAGTCAATTTAATAGAATTGGATTTATTAAAATGCGACTGTTATATGTTATTGAAAAATCAATTGAAAGTTCGAGTTGTTCGAAAGCAAGCCCGTGCGTTGTTGAGGCGGATCGGAAGGACGGAGCTAAGCACGGGCCAGCGCAAAGCGCACACACCAGCCGGAACAACCATTACAACCACCACCTGATTCCTGATACCTTTTAAGCTTTAAGCAATAAGCGGCCGAAGGCCGCACGGGAGCTATCGGGCGAGGAACCGGCAGCCCACGTGCAAGAGTCTAATACGGAGCCAGGGGGCGGGGGGCGGCGATGATATTATTCCGGGGACGCGAGGGTCACCAGGGGGCCTGGGAGCCGAGCGATTTAGCCAATCAGACGCCTCATAAAACTCATGATTTTTTATCTCAGGCGAGCTCAGACTGAAAACAGCGCCACGCTGTGGCGTATATTTTATACTATAAGTTTCTTAGCGCAAAACGCGTTATTTTTTAATTTAAAATTATTATATGAAAAATAATAAATTAT
>JAOXNQ010000002.1:1147677-1330261 GCA_028571165.1 Hypoxylon perforatum
TCTCCATGAGCCAGGGGATCCGCTCCCACGAGAACGAGTGCCCGTGCCAGATGTGTCCGTCGATCCACTTGGAGCCATCCGGGCTAACCCTCAAATCCAGAGCGGGATGGCTTCGCCGCCGACCCGGCTCGCATCTACCTCTCAGCTGGTGCCTCCTCCGGCGTCAACACCCTCCTGCATGTCATCTGCGCTTCACCGACAACCGGAATCCTCGTCCCCATTCCGCAGTACCCGCTGTATACCGCCTCTCTCTCCGTTCTCAACTCCACATGTGTGCCGTACTACCTTGACGAGTCTGCCCAATGGGGCACGTCGCTGGAGACCATCAAGGAAGCCCACAGCAAGGCCAAGAGTGAGGGAATCGATGTGCGAGCCATCGTCATCATCAACCCCGGTAACCCGACGGGCGCCTCGCTCTCGGAGGCTGACATCCGCTCCGTCCTCGACTTTGCTGCCCAGGAGAAGCTCGTAGTTATGGCCGACGAAGTGTACCAGACTAACGTTTTCATCGGCAAATTTCACAGCTTCCGGCAGGTATTGCTTGGTCTCCAGAAGCAGTACCCCGGAAAGTACGACGAGGTCGAACTCGCGTCGCTCCACTCCGTCTCCAAGGGCATGGTCGGCGAGTGTGGTCACCGTGGTGGGTATTTTGACCTGCACGGCTTCAAGCCCGAGGTCGAGGAGCAGATCTATAAGTTTGTGTCCATCACGCTGTGCGCTCCCGTCATTGGCCAGTGTTTAGTTGAGCTTATGGTCAACCCGCCCCAGCCGGGCGACCCCTCGTACGAGCTCTACGACAAAGAATTCAGCGGCATCTTCAACTCCCTGAAGACCCGAGCCTACGCGCTCTACGAGGCCTTCAAGGAGATGGAAGGTGTCGAATGCGGCGAGCCTCAGGGCAGTATGTACCTCTTCCCCACCATCAATGTCCCCGCCAAAGCTGCCGAGGCCGCCAAGAAGGAGGGCCGCACCCCCGACGAGTTCTACTGCATGCGCTTGCTCGAGGCCACCGGCGTGTGCGTGGTGCCTGGCAGCGGGTTCGGCCAGGCCGAAGGCACGCTACACTTCCGCACGACGTTCCTAGCACCTGGCACTGCGTGGGTTGGCTCTATCAAGAAGTTTCACAAGGAATTCATGGACCAATACAGATAAGAGAGGGGGGCGGAAGAGAGCGGACTTAGAGGCCAACCTTAGGGTCTGGCAGCTTTAGAGTAGCTCTTCAAGAGAATAAATTGAAGAGAACAAAAAAGCATAGATACCTGCGCCTTATACGGCTCGGCTAGATAGAACGGTGTTGTGTGAGCAAACGGCTGAATTACACGAAGACTGTGGCTTTGGTATTGTTACATATTCTCTATTGAACAGGCTCGACGTTTTATCGTCACCAGCAGACACCCGCTCCTGTCTTTATTAAGTATGTAGCAGGTATTATTAATCAGATACCTAGTTACTCTTCACTATGCTCTCTCGCTACCGCGAAGTCGTACGGCCTGTCCGTATTTTTGGAGCTTGGTGATCAACTGGTCCCCCTGCTTCACTACGTCTTGATACTGCTTGTTCTTGTCGTCGGGTCGGTTCGTCTCAATGACGCCCTTGCCGGTCACGCGGTCGATAGTGCAGGGAATACGGCCGCCTGCGATGAACTTGGCGAGGTCGCTACAACGAGGGTATATATTAGTCCATAGTCTAAAACAAGAATGAGGTCGAAGTAAGGAACTAGACATACCGGTCCAAGAAATCCACAGTGACGCCGAAATCATCGGCCATGCTCTCCAGACCCACGACACGATAGCTCTGAAGTAGCTGCTGGTACGCGCGCAACCGCATCTCACGGATGAACCAGCTCTTGTGTTCGTGCAGATAGCGATCTTGAGTGAGGAACTGCTCTTCGACTTTGCCCAGCGCCGCGAAGAATAGTTTGTAATTGCCATTGTATAAGCTGTTGACTAGCTGCGCAAGGGGCGTGAAATCCACGGCCATCTCCGCTTCGGGTTGGTCGGTGCCGGTGCCGAGAGTCGTTAGGTTCACGGCGGTCGTGGTCTTGGTAGGAGCTGTCGGCGATACGGTGTCTTTAACATCGCGCATCTCAGCGTCCTCAGCACCGGGACCCGCGGAGATGGCACCGGACAGTGCGAGCAGCTTGTCATCGTTGTCGGCGCCCAGGATGGCCTTGATCTCAGGCGCGTCAACAACCTTGCTCTTGAAGTCTACCCTCTTAAGGGACACCGAGCCGGCTAGGACGGAGTAAACGACAAGGTTCGAGTAGGTACACAACTCGTAGCTAGTGAAGGTCGAGAGGGAGTCCAGAAGGAGGGGCGCGGCGAGGTTGTGGGATCGAACGGTAAGAAGATGCAGGCCTTCGTAAGCCTTCAGGCGGTTGCGTCGGTCCCAATCGCCGCCGCTATCGACGAGGGTCTTGGCTCGCGTGACGTATTTCTTCACAAGGGCCTTGTCGCCATAGAAGAGCCCCATGCGGATTATAGCTAGCACGAGGTCGATCTTGGTTCCTAGAATACCGGTCTTCTCGAAGACGTCTTCATAAGCTGCTATTGCTTTGTCCTGAATGTGAACGTCAGCGAAAAGCTCGGGGTTGCTTGGAGGGTTTTCGATATACCTTGTCTCCTATCTTAGCAAAAAAATCAGCACGCTTCCCCTTGGCGGCCATGATTTCCGTCTCGCCGGCCTGCTCGACGGCTTCGTCCTCCTCCTTCTGGAACCCTTCAAGCTCCTTGTCGTTTTCAGCCTTGAGCTTATTATAAACATCCTCGTCCCAAGGTAAGGTAGCGCCGACAGATTTACTGGCCACCATGCCGGCGGCGCTTGGTTTGCGACCGGTAGGCTTCGAAGAAGATGATGTAGTTTCGCCGGTAGAGTTCAGGATACCATCAGTCGGGTGGGCAAGATACTTGTACAGCGGAGCCATATTGTGCTCGTTGATGCCATCCTGTAGGCTCTGAATGGCGGCTTGCTGGGCAGGCCGAGTGGCGTAGGGGTTCGTGATGGTGAACACATGCTGGGCTAGAGGTAGGGCTGGCCATTTTGCGTACTGCGGGTCGGAACCCATGGCGATGGTATGGGAAGGGCACGGGAGGAATGGTAGCACCCGAGAGAGGGGACGAGATGCAGAGAAGACTCAAGGTCGGGGAGGATGAGCCTTGGAGAGTGAAGTGAAGAATCCTAACACACGAGGTACTTCAGTCGATGGTGAGAATAGTAGAGGTATCCGTTGGATGTTGAATGTAGAGGTTAGAGAGAGCTACATATCACCTAGGCGGCCACTGGGTAGACGTAACTTCCAGCGTAACTTGCACTAAGAGCACTAGAGTTAATCCAGCCCCCAGCCAATCATATCCATGAAGATGCACACTATGTGGGGTTTCCTACATCTTTTAGCCTCAAAGTACGTACCTATAAGCTTGTACATTGTACCTACCTCATATACCTAAAGCTATTATTGCCAAGACTTCTCATGCTCACCACCCAATCTGCCTGTTCCTAATTCTAAATCTCAAGGTTTCTAAATCTACAGGTCCATTCCGAAATTTAACCAAATTTCTCGTCGACAAGAACCCAAGCACTAGAAAGGCATTGGAAATCTACAGCTTACCTATCCTCTGCCAAACCCGATTGCCAAAGATAACGCAATCTTTCGCCCACGATGGGAGACGATCCTACCGAGGCTCCGCCTCAACCCTTCGATGCGAAACGGCTCGAATCCGCAAAAAGACACAAGCACTCACAGTCCCCCGTCAATAACGCCAGTAAACGCCGTCATGAAGAGTCCGGACTGTCCTCGATTGATGAACTGCCCCAACCATTCGACGCCAAGAAGCTCGAACCGGCCAAGAAGCGCCAGCGCTCCAGATCGCCTTCCGACGCGCCCCGGAGACTCAAGCGACCCGGTCGCGGCGCCCGCTTCTCCCAAGCCGAGTCCAGCTCTATCCGCCAGCGCCACGAGCAGCGTGAACGCGAGGCCGCCGAGCTCGCCGCCACCCAGGCTGTACTGGACCAGAGAGGAATCAACGACGTCGTACGACAACACTACAACGCAGTGCCAGAGAGAGGCAGGGATTGGAGGAAGACGGATAGCAGGATCAAGGGATTACGATCTTTCAACAACTGGGTCAAGAGCACCTTGATCCAGAAGTTCTCTCCCGACGAGGATCACACACCTGGTGCCCACGAGCGCGGCCACGACCTAGCTGGTGCTCGAGATCACGAACTCCTCGTCCTCGACATCGGTTGTGGTAAGGGCGGTGATTTGGGGAAGTGGCAGCAAGCACCACAGAAGGTAGAACTCTACGTCGGGCTAGATCCCGCAAATGTCTCGATCGACCAAGCACAAGAGCGTTACCGCAGTATGACCCATCGTGGAGGCGGCAGCCGAGGAAGAGGCGGCCATAGAGGAGGGCGCCACCAGCACCTATTCAATGCGCACTTTTTTGTCAAGGATTGCTACGGCGAATCTATCGGCGACATCAAAATCATCCGACAGGTCGGGTTCGACCATACGCCCATGGGACGAAGCGGATTCGACATAGTCAGCATGATGTTCTGCATGCACTACGCATTCGAGAGTGAAGCCAAGGCCCGGACCATGCTTCAGAATGTATCAGGCGCCCTGAAGAAGGGCGGCCGCTTCATAGGATGCATACCTAACTCGGACGTGATCGGCGAACGAGTCATCAAGTTCAACGAGTGGCTCGCAAAGGAAAAGAGAAGGCAGTCGGTAGAACAGAAGCCCCCGCCGCCAAAGGAGGAGCGGGAAGAGGGAGAGGAGGCCGAGGAAGAAGAAGGCGAAGTCGAGAAAACGGCCGAGTGGGGCAATGATCTGTACCGGGTTAGATTCCCTGGTAAGACTCCCGAAGACGGAATCTTCCGACCTCCATTCGGATGGAAGTACAGCTTCTTCCTTGATGAGGCTGTCGAGGAGGTTCCGGAATACGTCGTACCCTGGCCGGCTTTTCGAGCCATCGCGGAGGACTACAATCTCGAGCTCCAGTACCACCAAAGGTTTGACGAGATTTGGGAGGCTGAGAAAGACGATCCCATTCTAGGGCCTCTAAGCGAACGCATGGGCGTACGTGAGAGGGGGAGAGGCCAACTTTTGGTCTCGCCTGAAGAGATGGAGGTTGCCAGTTTCTATCTAGCCTTCTGCTTTTACAAAGTGTAAGGCTGCTCGTCTGCAGGGAACTGGATGGAGGTCGTATATTCTAGATCTTCTTACGATAGTACATTCCGGCAAGCGACAGTCAGATGAGTATTCGCAATGCATTCACATCCAATTAACCTTACTTTGGACTTACTCGTTTGAGGCTTGAACCGATAGTCACGGCCTAGTTGCGTAAAATATCATAGACCAACGGCATAATTTCGTGCGGAGCATTAGGAATTACATTACCGTCAAGCTGATGTTATTCCATAGGCAAAACTCACAGCTACTAATACACTAATTCCCAAGTCTTCAGTCTAATTTCGGACTGTTGAACGCAGTGGTCCCTGTTGGCCTACTATTGCTGCTTGTTACTTGCTACACATTGCGCAATTTTGAAGCGACAGTGACGAATAGCAACTGTCCTTAGGCCGTACAGCGGCCACGAAGCCCTGGACAGTAGTCAAGTACGATAATAAGTGAGAAAAGGATGAGTGATGCAAAACCTATTATGGATGATGCTGATATAGATGGTAATCTTAAAATTTGAGGAATGAAATAGTCCACTTAGCATGTATTCTCGCCACGTACTACGACCCGACCGAACTACGCAAACAGGTTCGGTTGCTCCTCCGGCTCTTCATACCAAAACCACGTCGTCTTCCTGTTAGCCGTACACCAGATACCCTGATACCCTCTTCGTACACGTAGACGAGAAAGGAGATACAAGAGAAATCGAATCGTGAAGTCGTCCGGATGCCTGTGTCATGCCGCCACGCCATACTAGGGGCTAAAGAAAGGAAGGATGATATTCCCGCCGCCGCAAATAATAACCCGTTCCTGCGGTTCCTGCAGTATCTGTTGTTTCTCTTCGCTTTCAAACACGGGGCTTGCAAACGAGATGATAAATGAATAGCACAAAATTCATAGAAGGCTTGGGCCACTATGAATTCTCTAAATCCTCAAGTCCTAGCCTACAGCGCCGTCGTAATCGTGTCCTTGCTGCTGCGATGGCGTACGATAGTACCTCAGACTATGGCCATGGCTGTGGTCTGGCACATCATTATAGCTCGTCTCAATTGTGGCCGCATAGGAGGCGGAGCTCACTGATCCTGGTGCAGCCATCTGAGTATAGCTTGTGAAATACGGCGGCGGCATAGTGGCATCTGCACTGACATTGGCATTGACAATGGCATGGTTATCAAAGTTGGCGACGCCGTTCGACGTGCTATTATTGTTGTGACTGGTTAGCGGAGAGGGAGTAGCATTCCATTCGTATTGGACACCACTAGACTGAGGCGGCGATAGGACAGCCTTAGTCTTGTTGCCGTAAGGACTATGGTTTAAAACAAAAAGGGGGCGTTAGAATAGTATGATTGGTCTAGCTATCGCAGCCTAGAACGTACTCGTCTGTGCTATAAGCCTGGGTCTGATGGTTACCGCCTACCATAGTTCCGTACTGCTGGTTGATCCGGCCTGGCATGGCTAAGTGACCGCCATCACTAGCTCTCCGTCCTACGTCGGCCTGCAGCTGGTGATGTGTCGTGTCGTGATCTGTAGCTGGCAGCGCATGATCACCTCCGCTGCGGGAGGCGAGAACAGGAGATGCCGAATCTGATTCGCTCGAGAAAGCGCCATCGTTGGCACTGCTGGCGGGTGAAGAAGCGCGGTCGCTAAGCTTCCGGCAGTTATACTTACGGACACCCCAGCGGATTAATCTTCCTCGGTACGCGCGAGTCCTACATGTCCAAATCCCATTGTCTTAGCATATTCATTACTTTACACGAGTTTATATCCACCTGCGGACCAAAAGCGCAGCTTAATCACCTCTCGGTGAATACTTATGAAGGGAGGGGAGAGAGGAAAAGGGGGAAGGAAAGGGAGGAAAGGGGGAGGAAGGGGGCAAGTTCTCACGAGGCTCTAAATCCATACTTGTCGATCATGATCTGGCGTACGACGGAGAGTGTATTCTCTGCATAGAGCGTCTTGATGATGGCTTCGTACGTGTCCCATTGTTTGGTCATGTTGGAAAGCAATGCAATGTTCGGAATAGATTGTGCTCTAACAAAGCTACTGGAGACGTGGAATGATGTGAGGGACAAAGGAGTTGGGGCCCCGTGGGCAGCAGCAAAAGCCGGTCCTCATAGCTAGCATTAGATGCAAAAAACAAAGCCGAGCCTCACCGGACGTGCTATTGCTGTGTGCGGGGTGAGATTCTTGATGATCTTTTGGGAAAAGGGAGGGGTGGTTGCCCGTCAGAAGGGGCTTGATAGGAAGGCTTGCCGGCCATGTCTGGATCCTCGAGAGAGGCAGGCTACAAGGGCTCTTTTCTCTTTCCCTATTCTCTTCGGCCAGGGTTGTGGTGTCTCGAGCAGGACCACAGCGCGTAATATGAACATGGTGTCGGGAGACGCTAGACCAGGTTCATCAGAGCCTCGTCACCACAATAGACCTGGTCTCAGGGCCTCGGGGATTTCAGACCCCAACAGACCTTGTTGTCCTTGCAGATCTGGGAAGAATTGGCGAAATTTTGTCCAGGCTGCAGCCACATTAGAGCCTGCTGCTCTAGCGTTATCATCCAGCCAGGAAGATAATGAGGTTGCATGATTAGGCAGTCATGTGGAAGTCAGCTACTTTTGAAGTCTGCATTCAATTTAGGCCAAGGCTTTGAAAAATATAATATTCTTCATGTTGATTCGCGAGTCCCCTGATGTCTCCTATACGATGTCGTCCCTATAGTTTTTTCTTTTCTTTTTTTAGTTTGCCTATGAGTTGTATTAATATGATATCGGCTTTCACTGTCACAAAAGGACCCTCACCTCACATTTAGTATACCTTTTACCTAAGGCTGATAAGCCTAGGCGATCGAAGGCGTAACGAACACCAACCAATCGGATATGGGTATAGATATGATACTTCGTGTATGGCTCACGAACACCTTTAGTCAGCCTCTCGACCCAGACTATAAATAGATCACGGCTCGCTGGGCGGCTACCAAGATTGCGCCAGCTGGAAAGGTGAATAGATAAAATGGGTGTTGATATTAAGTGTAGATGTAAATATAAGCAAATATCATCTCATGATTATTGAGATTTAAACGTCGACAAATCCGGATACCAATCTCGAACTTCTAATGAAGACATGAAATATCTTAGGTACGTGCTGGGGTATGACTTGGGATGGGGTTCTGAAGACTGACACAGAGGCGAATCGAAAAGCGGCATGAGAAATTACAAACACACAACCCCCACCCACCCTTAACACAGCCTCATCCTTGATTAATACCGCATGATATTTCGGTCTGGTTTCTGAAACCCTTCCCGCATCCCAGCCGCCTAGACTGTATCGGGATCGCAACTTGAGCCGCACCAAAGTACCCGCCAATTGGCAACATCGCTTTCAAATCCTTCCCCAGTTCGTCCACGGGTGTTCATGAGATTATTCGGCAGCCACCCTAAATGAAGCAGATCTTATATCATCATCTGGCTCCAATAGTAGTCGACCTCAGTCGTGACGGACGTTCCAGTTTTTGTAACCCGGCGAAGTTAGGCAAGTTGTTCCTCTAGGCAACGGTGGCCTTCTTCTCCTCCGAGGCAACCGTATCCTTTAGGGTGTCCTGTCGAGTGGCTATCGGTGATATCGCTGTAGGGCTACTCACTGTTTTATCACCCGTAATACCCACATCCTGGTCCTTGTGGGCCGTGTCAATCTTGCCAACTTTGGGGGCCGCGTCGCTACTGGAACCAGGGCCGCTGGCATCTGGCGACGGTGGCTGGCTTTCGTATGCGGGGCCAGTCGCGCCGGCGGCGATTCGGATGGCGTCAAACCATTTCTGGGCCTCCGCGGCGGAGTGGGCTTTGAAATTAAGTTCCGATGTGCCGGCAAGTTTGCTGCTAAAGCTCTTACTCTTGTCCTTCCCTTTGATGTGGAACTTTTCGCCAGTAGGAGCACCGATTACGGAGTCAGGGAGGTAGATAGAGAGCTCTGGTTTCGGGTCATGTCGTAGGTTATCGTCGTCTTTAAATTCATGCAGGTATTTTGAAGGGGTGACGACATAGTATGCCGATTGTGTGCCCCACGATAGCTTATTTCGCGACTTGCGTTCTAGACTGCCCTCGATGAGCGGCTTAGTGGAGTTGTGATCCTGATTGGGGAACACGATGGCGTCGACGTTACGCGGTGGCTCGTTCGGGTCGACAAGCCGGTGACCTTCGCGATTAATAAATCCCTTCCATTCGAAGTCGCCCGGAATCCGCTGCGCCGCGCCTAGCATATCGGTATAGAGCGCTCTAGTCTTCTCAGCCTGCCCGCCGGCAACCTGGTTTAGGGCGTCCATCGCTTGTTGGACCACTTGGATCACGTGGGCCTCAAAGGCCTTGAAGCCGTCCTGGATGTTGATGAGATCATTCCTGTGGTTGTTTTCTTCAACGACCTGCTTATTCAACCTATGGAGGACACCGCGCTGGATGACGTAAGGGTCGTCGTTGGGCGTCATTTTGCCCCCCGTTGATTCAAAAGCAGCCGTGTGTTGGCCGAGGAGTTCGATGTGTTTCTGAGTGTTGTTCCTAGCCTTGTCGATCTCTTTGGCACCCTTTTCGACACCGTGCGTCACTTCCTTGTGCTTCGCCTTGATCTCCTTGTGCAGTCGCTCGAGGATGGGTAGGACCGAGCCCTTGAGAGTCTTCTCGGTTTCGGCATTGGAGTTGATCATAGCCTTAGATGCGTCAGGAATCAAGAATAGCCAAAAAGGGGGGTTAGGGTTGTTACTTGAGTGTTGACTCGCATGTTCTCGAAAAAGCCTGCCACGCCTCCAAGTCCTTGGTCGAAGTGCGCGCCTTCTTTTAGTGGATGAGAAATAGTCTTAAGGACCCTTTCGTATTCTTTGGCGTGCGCTTTATGGACTTTCTCTACTGCCCCGACATAGTCTTCCAGATATACCACTGCATGTTTCCAGGCTTGAAGTCTCTCGGCTAGCAGGCCGGCTGTCTTTAAGGCAGCGCGCGGGGGTCAGTTGTACAAATCTCGGGAGGCACGAAGATTCAAGGCCGAAGCTGTAGAACGACTCACGGTAGTAGGGTCAATTTCCGGCACGGCATCCTCGCTGAAGGTGGTCCCCTGCCTTAAGGGGAGCGCGTGCGAATCGCCGCTCATGGTTCGAGTTCTTGATTTTGGTATATAGTATTCGTGATGCAGAGGACCCCGCACTGAAGATACTTTATTTTATATAGATGGGATCTGACGATAGCTTGAGTCGTTGCGGCGATTCTCTGTGCCTCAAGAATACTGTTGAATATAGGTAGGCACCTAGTTATGCTATTCGAAATGGCGCGATAACACGTACGATTAGGACAGGTTGAAAAATTACAGTTGTGATGGTATGATGGCTAGGCTAGATGGCTAGATGTGCTGCAGAGCAGATCCCTGCGCCGATCATTGGAGCTCGGAGCACAGGAGCGCAGAAACCCTGGCAGTGGATACACTTGCTGATATGACGCGGGCTACTGATAATTGATACCAGACGACCCAGACACTAAAATACCAAAGGGTTTTTAGCTAGCTTAAATAAGTTAGGAGGTAGGAGGAAAGGGAGGTCTCGAGGTGTATCAACAACAAGAAAAACCACAAGAAATGTGACTACGAAAGATGCTGAAGTCATCGATCTAGTTCGAGCCCTCAATGGACTCGGTCGCAATAGCTTTGAACCAATCACACGCCACAATCGTAACACATCTCCAATAGTGGGGAAGCTCTGCCAGCTTGCGACGTCATAAGCATTCCATATACCAAGGAATTTACAGGTATAGAAGTAACATATGTACTTAAGTACTTACCCAGTTATCTCCCTTTTAAATTAATAGGTTTTCGAAGGTGTCGCATCATCTGATTGAAGAGCCAAATAAAGAGGCAATCGTGGAGGTAAGTAAGGCAGCATTAGGTTAGGTACCTAAACTAATATGTAGGCATGTCCAATGTCAGGGGCCATATAGGTGAGTAGTAAACTTGGCTGTAGGTGATGAAAGAGTTTTGCAGGTTTGACTCTGTTCCTTACTCATCTAATTCTACTCTGTCTAGAGATGAAAACTCACAGGAAATCCTCTGCTGTCGAGAATAATCGCGCATATATAACGGTAAGCATGTTAATTCCGGTTACGGACAGACCGAAACCTCGGGATAGACGAAACTGGAGATGGTTGTATTCTACGGGGTACCAAGCTCTAGAGTCCGGGACAGCACAAGAACGTTTCAAGCGAGAAACTTCTTATTCTACACGACACAACATGAAATGCAACACTCCGTATAATATCATCATGCGCTACAACAACCGCAATTACCCGTAATGAGTCCGCAGAATTTTCCATTAGTTGCGTTTTCCTCGGTATTCAATTCGCCGAAGCCGGGATGAAGAGAAGCTTTCTAACGACAACTTTTATTGTCTCGCTCTAAAATGCCAGTGGTAAAAATAACATGATGGGGGTATATAGCATTTCTCAAGTAATCCATCCATTAAGAAAAAATAAAGCCAAAAAGCAAACCAAAACAGCAGTTCAGTTTCCTACTTGCAACCCAAAAAAATTCGCCGCCCAATGTCTGTATATGCATGCATGGCCCGTCCTGATGAAACCACAGCTTCCCACAGGCCACAGTACATGCCGTAATGGTAAACCACCAAACGCCAAGCCGAGGCAAGAAACCAATAAACACCACGTAAGAACCACGTAGATATCATGCCCATTGAGGACTTTCCGTAGCTGTCGAAATCTAGGGCTGGGGAACATTTCTAACTGGTAGAGCGGCAGTTGGACAGGTGTCGTAGCAGCTAGCCACTCCTACCTTGGATGAGTCGTAGTCGTCGTTCGCCATCAGTACCACCCACCGCTGCGTGACCGGGGAAGAAATTGAAACCGCCCATAGAATGCCGATTGGTTTGTCTGGTTCGCGAGGCGCTCCTTGATCGGGTACTTGGATTCGCGTCTGCTTCGATCGCGTGTGGGCCTTCCGTAATGGTCGCCAGAGGGTCAGTCAGTACTATTCGGGTCGGCGACGCCGGTGCGCTCATCGCCGTCTGATAGTCCGGAAGAACGATGGATCCCGTGTAGCTGGGGGTTCTCGGAAGCGGCGTTCTCGTAGCTGTCGTGTAGCTGGGAACCTTGCTTAGTTGCTCTAGGTCCGGGAACTCGGTATGTTCCGGCGGTGTGTGATGACCCGCGTGTCCGGTATGATCCTCCTCGCTCGTCTGTCGAGATAACTGCGCCGAGTGGACTTGCGATGAGTCCCCGGCGTGCTCGCTGTCTTGTGGGTGCGTGAAAGGGGTCGTCGCCCCGGACCCAGATCCGTTTGAAATGTAAGATTCATTTCTTCGGGACTCGTCTAGCGACACGTTTTGTAGCCTAGAGGAAAGAGCTGCGGGAGGGACAGCTACGCCATGAGCCATGGCGGAGAGGTTTTCCGACGAGCCTGCTCGGGACTGGGCGTAAAAGGGACTGTTGACACCGCTGTGCGCACCGGGGGTCATGATGCCGCTCGGATCCACATCCTCGTATAGCTGGTCGAGCACGTGCATTCCGTAGCCCGGAGGGGCCATACTTGACGAATCGCTCTCGTTCACCTCGCTAGCCGTCTCCGGTGCATGCGTGACGAGGTTACCCTCTTCGTCCAACGGCATGTTTGGCGAAATGAAGATAGTAATGGGTAGCGATGCTCGAAGCTATTCGCAACGCTGTTAGTGCTAAAATACTCGGCTGGATTGGCTAAAAATTCGTAGATGATCATACCTCGGAAATATGACCGTCGGGGTTCTTGAGCGCCACCGTCAACTTGAGTTTGTGTCTGATTTTGATGCCGTGGACCGAACAATCTTGTATGCATCTACTTAGGCGCTTGGGCAACGGCAGTTCCTTCTTAACAGTCCAGCCCTCCTGGCCGGTCTCTTCGATATTGTCATGCCAGTGCTGCTCGCGGGTGACCTCGAAATTCCACGACGTGACGTCGCGATCATGCTTGTGCGACTTTGCCGGGACGGGGTAACTCTGCACGCTGAACTCCTGAATCTCAATGAGCTTGACCGTGATGTTACCCATTTCCAAGCCTTTCAGCAAGGGCGTGAACCGCATCTCCAAAGGAATATGACTCCCAAAGACCACAGCCTTTTGCGGGACGACCACCGAGTATTCGATCTTATTGGGCCATATGTTTTCCACGCTCATGGCGTGGTTGAATTCGAGTGCCGCGGGTTCCAGGGTTCGAATGATCCGAAATCGCTTGTAAGAATGTAAATTCTTAGCCAACTTCCCTCTTGAGACGGTCGCTTTCAAGACATAAGTGATGCCAGTCTGGTAGAGTCCCTCGACACTCTCGGAAGTATCCCCCGGCAACATCATCTCGAAAGGCCATTCGTAATTCCCAGGGGCTAAGGTGTTGTGGTGTGTGGACTCGCCCACGAACGGCGGCCACGTGTGCCTTAGAATCGTAGTAGTCCTATCAACCTTCTGGTTGTGAATACCGGATGGCGTCTGTTTTCCATCTACCCATGCCACCCGACAGTTTCCCATTAGTCGTAAATGGACATCCTCCACCTTCAAGTGTTCCCTAAGACACAAGACCAAGACACCCTTCAAGAGCTGGCCAGAGGCCTCATGCTCGTTTCCACGGAAAACGATAAAATCGTTCTCGAGACTGTAATCAGGACTCAGCAAGGTTGCGGCGGGACGTCGCCCAAACCCGAGTACTTAGCTTACCGTATCTCGAACAAAGAACAGGCATTCCGGCTAGCAACCGAAGTAAACGGGTTAAAAGAAGGCATTTTTATTTCAATGGATTCGGCAGCATGTATTGGTTTCGAAGTTATGTCTGCGCTCGGGGGAGGGCAGACTTGGGAGTTTCGCCCACGAAAAGTGAACGGTAGATAATGAAGGTTAGTCATGAGTAGGGATAGGTATGCGGCGAGATAGGAGTATTAAAAAGCTGTAGAGGCGATCCGTGCTAGTACGAAGCGTGGGACAGCTTGCAAGGACATGACACAAGATACGAGATAGAGAGATTCCTAGCGGAGTGGGTACCGCTACTTTTTTAGTTATTATTCGTTTCTCTTTGCCTCCCTGACGGGACAGGGCCGCGTCCGTTCAAATACATAGTGACGGGAGCAGTGGAACCGCAGCGGATTTTTTTTATGGTGACGGGGCGACAAAGCCAGTAAAGGACAGGGACGTTTCCGCCGCCCTTGCCCGGGGTGGTCTCGTCCCATTTTTCTTGCTCGTGGGCAGTTTTGTCCCTCGCAGAGTTACATAGGCAGGTAGGTAGGTTAGCAAACTAGTCAAGAGACTTCGTACCTACTTACACGCATGTGCGTGTACGTATACGTGGGTAGGTACAGGTATGTAGGTATGTGTGTAAGTAGTGTATGCACGTAGGACGCCCTAGGAGGGATATGGTCAAAGGAACCTACGGTTGGCAGACCCAGACCCAGGGGTAAGAGGTAGGTAAGTTTCGGGAACTTGGCTGGACCTTGATCGGCTTATTTTTTTTTTCTTAGGACGGTGATAGCCGGCCGAGATCTGCGCTGGTGGTAGATCATGGAATGAAAGAAAAAGTACATGTACTTGTTACTGCAAGATGCGTTTTAAACCAGATAAAAGCCAAGGAATCCACCGTAACGGCTGTGCCCCCATCACAATATATTTCCATAGGTAATTTTCTCTCTACCATATACTATATATTATGAAGGCAGGACTACATAACCACCCTTAGATTTGGTGTGTCGAGGTATATGTGCACGTACGTACCTAGGGTACATACCTAGGTACATAAAAACCCGCCCGGGTCATGTGGGGCTGAAGAACTTGATGGACCTGATGAACCTGATATCGGCCGGTCGCACGCACTGGTAGGACCACTCCGTTTGAACGATGGTGCGCGAGTCACGCGGTGGATGGCTGATAGTGTGGAGCTAGGGAGCCTAATTGGTGATTCGATCTATCCGCACTTGCGCACAAGCACACACTCACACACACTCACACAACACACAACATTTTACTAATAAGGGGAGCGATGGACTGATAGTCATCGACAGCATGGTTACATGTGTCACAATGCACATTCTTAAGCCCTGCGAATATTTAAAACGGTCGTCTCTGCTACGTCTCGAATTCTGTCATGATCTCTGTTTGTCCTGCTAGTTAAGGTCCAATCTTCCCTTCTGGCGTCAAATTAGTTGTCGAGTGCGCATACCTCTGATAACAGAATCCCTGCGTATCTTCTTTTTCTTCTATCTCTCAGGAACTAGACCCAGACCCCCCCTTTAAATCATCTGGAACGATCGCATCATGGCATGGTGTGGAGTTTGTCATTGGCCTGCGACATGCGCCCATTCGTTCATATGATTTTTTTTTGTTGGCTCAGCTCAGCTCTCCCGCGTCGTCTAGGAATTGCGGCATGGTTGCAGCGCCCCTCCGATGTCACAGCCCAGACTCGCAGTTAGGGCGGAGCTGACCTACCGGGAATATCGGTCTCATGATATCGCTCAATGGTAGATATACACAGATAAATTTATTAAACCAGAAAAAACGTGTCATGACCTTTCTAAAATGGTGGCTACTCCCGAAATAGCCACGAATTTCCGTGGGGGGTTGTAACTCGGCCTCTTCACCTCCTAAGCCCTTGTGCTGCTTTCGGCGATGGGCGACGAGCGTTACGATTTCGACAGGATCGTTCTATATGATTGTAAGCGGCTTTATTTTCCTGACATGATCGAAGGATTGCGGAGCCAAATGCGCCAAGGTCGATTGGTTTAACGGATCGCGACCTTGTATGCATAGTGCCTGGAGCAGTCTACTCCCTTAGACTTTACCCTCATCTATCAAGTCTTACCATTCCCAAACTTCGGCCAAACAAACAACCGCCCAACCGAAGTAGACGACACTGCAGTCTGACGCGCTTTAAATATTACACCTCACTGGGATTCGATTGATTTTGCACGCTAAATATTAGGTTATCAATTGAGCTCGTAGGACCGAACACCCAACCCCCCTGACTTAGTCGACGAATGGCGTTCCGATTGCGAATCTAGGACTGAAATTCTAGAATTCCAACTCAGTTATTAGAGCGAGATTCAATTTGCTACTAAGCAAAGTTTACATACGTCTGGTACGACTATTTGGTTCTTGTAAGGGGTTCCCTGCTCAGACTCGGCACATATAGTTACCGCAGGAGCTACAATTTCATACTTCGTTAATTATGCCTCGCTTTGATAGAAGTGCTTTAAATACATGGCCAAATTGTAATGATTACGATGCGCTCGGAGGCTAGGTAGTTTCGTTTCGCAGCTGTGTCGAAAGCTACCGAGTATTAACCCCTGTTGAACCCTAAATATTTCATACCAATTATATATATATAATACATACATCTAATAGTATTTCGCTGGATATAAATATTCATTGTTAGTTTATTAATTTATTAGAGGTAAATCAACCCGAGGTTTCCCGAGATAGCACTATGGAGCCACGGACGAGGTTTTCAAATATCAGACACAAAATCTCATAAATTGCCCAGGCGGGCCCAACTTGTAACGGATTTTTTTTTTCAGGTGGATCTCGACGTAGCCCAGTAGTTGAATGCAAGTCATTACGGTCCGTTTCCTTAAAGACTCTCCAAAATATCAACCAATCGCACAATCGGACCCATTATGTGCTTGGGTCCTAGCGTAAGGAATGGAGAGAGAGAAAAAAAAATCTAGGTACTTACACCGACGGTCATCCGCGCATATATAGTTCTTTTCTAGCTAAATACATATACTATGTATAGACGGATTACCCTTTTTAGAGGGGCTGAGGGGCCGTCCTCAGCCGGCTCGGTTTTGGCTCGTCTAACCGTATGCAAACCTAGGTGTGCCAGACCCTATGCTAGATACCTTGTAATGGTAGCTTAGGTAGCCTTACCAACGGATAGGTGCTCTAGCCGCCACCCGTTTCATTCCCTAGGCACGCCGTTGGGATTGGCTCTGAAGGGCCGAATCAATCATAGTGGAATAGTAGAAAGCTTGATGAGGCTCTTTCCGACATGTTCTAGGCTGGGGACCTGGTCCTATTTTAGTATCGTACATGAGGTACTTGAGACGGGCGCTGCGCGAGTTGAGGTTACCGGATCCCGACTCGTTGATGCGGCCGTATGCACATCTGCATGGTAGTATAAGAACCAAACCCAACCACCCGCAGGAGTGAGAGCTTATAGGCAAATTCGACTATAGGTAGCCAAGCTAATAGCTAAGAAGCAGTCCCTTTTCACATGCTTTCCATGGTCCAAACGCATGTAGCGTAGGAACGTAGGAGCCTCATATATATTCCCTTGGGGTGATGAGACACGCAGTGCATCCGCAGCGGCATCCCTCATCAGTCGTCTCGTCATGTCGTAGATCTCTCGCGTATCGAGTCGCCTATGTAAACAACGGTCGTATCGCACTGTAGTAGTCGGTATTCTAAACGGAGAAATATTCTATTTTTCTTTCTCTCGCCCCGCTCCCCGATTCCACTTCATCACGAAATCAATCTCGTCACTGGTTTCGTGAGTCACGATTCACTACCGTAGTATGCATACAAGACATAAGTACTTGTTCCCAACCTGCTCCCATTCCGATGTGAAACGGTCAAAACTACCGGAGTTCCACACTTACACCGAAAAGCCACCGGACCAGTCTGCCGGGCGGGAACGGCAAGCTAGGTTATGCGTTTTGAACCCCATCGTAGCATCGCCCCTTTCTACGACTGCAAGTTTTTTTTTTTACCCCTGCCCCTACCCATCTTAAAATTACCTTGCGGTTGATTTAACAATATCCACAAGGCTGCTTGAACATATGCTATGGCTCGACATCGCTTTGGTCACACCGCTTGAAAGATTAAAAATGACTTCCTTCCCTATCATGAATCGGTCTGGGCTGGAGAGTCCGATGGTCGGCTCCAAGTTCTGATGTGCCCTAGAACGGTCTTAGTGCAGTTCATTACCCTCGGACCTATACACTTACCTATCTTACAACTTGTCATGATGGCCTCTTCGGTGAACTCGATCCAACTGAGCGGATCCTTGTCGACTACTTTTGTCAACACGGGTGGCAATATCGCCGTCCTAGATAGCGGTTCGACGGGATGATTGATCGTGTTTTCTTCCTCCCCGTCCGCCGCTGAGACAGTAGAGTCTGATCGCAACCTACTAGCCGAGGTACCTTGAGTCTCGGCACGATGCAGCACGGGAAGTCGAGAGGAAACACTACCTCGCTGCCGGCTGGATGTCTAGTATGTCATGTTAGCCAGTGCAGCATAGTAACCTGTTCAGGTGAGAGACTAACTGCCTTGGGTTTGTGCAACATCCCAACATTAAAATCCCAAAGACATAACCTGCAATCTTCACCCACACTACCAAAACGGTAGTTTCTCTCGTCACATCTCCACGGGTCGAACGCAAGAGACGTAACCCATGACTGATGACCTTGACATCTTGCTATGAGGGCCGTTTCCGAAGGGCACCAGATAGAGATCAAATCATCCTGCCCTCCCGTGAGGACATACTTGCCGTCTGGAGACCAACACACACACGTGAATCCGCCATAATACGCATTATACACACCAAAGAGCCTAGAATGCCGTTAGCCATCGTCCAAGCCTAGCGCTCCCAACTGCTTACTCTTCTTTAAGATAATCAATAATCCGCATAGTACCGTCTTCGGAAACTACGGCGAGATGGCGACTGTCGGGGGAGAATTCAAGGGCGTTGATCCGCTGATTCGACAATTTCCACACAGCCACCGGGTTACTCTTCTGATTTTTAGAGTGAACAGGTTTTAAGACGTTAATCGCTTTGTAGTGGTCGACGACCTTGGCGGTCGTGCCCTCCCCGTTGGATTTGTTTTCCTCCTCTTCGGGGTTAAAGATAGCATCCTCTTTCTCTTTGTCGTAAACGACTAACGTACCGTCCATATGAGCGGCGAGAAACAGGTTCTCGGCTCCGGGAATCCAACGTATTTGGGAGACCGGGGTCTTGTTTATGACGCCCTGAATGTATTTAGTGCCATTTCGATAAAAGAGACTGGGGCCCTCACGTTCTTATTTAGCCTAGTATATCGTTGGGACACAGGCTCCCACCAGATAATCTCACCCGTCGAAAAGCCCATTATTATGTCGATATGGCTCGGACTCTTCGTGACTAAATTGACGTCATGGCTTAAGCAATGAGCCTTGGTAAATAGAATTTTGGTCAGGTAGTCAGCTTTTGTAGAAGAGGACATGTCCAGCCATTGAAAGGCACGGTTGATATTGGCAAATGCAAAAAGCCCATCGCCAGGCCGATCAGAGAGCTTCTTAGAGAAGGCCTCGTTGATTATAACGCGAGAGATGAAAGAGGAATTACTCTTAGTCATGTTGTTCTTGGGTTTTCGTCGCTTATTGGGATCCTTAGTTTTCTCCGGTGCGAGCAGAGCATTTCCATCGCCGAATGCCGGTGCCGACGTGGCGGTTGCGGATGTCGATGGCCCTCCATCGCTCACGGAGGTGCCTCTCCCCTCGCCGTCGCTACTTAGCTTGGCATCGTTGGAGTATCGTCCCTCGCTGGGGTGTTCGGCTATGCTCGGCGATAGTGTCGTTGTCGTCGGAGTGAGCTTAAAAAGGGCAGGCGGAGGTGCTCGGGTTTCTAAGCTGAGGAGCGAAACCCTGGTTCCAGCAGTGGCCGGTTGGGGTGTCGTCGCTAGCGGGTTGGGATTTACAATTGGCGCTTCAGAAGGATGGGGCGGTGGTGTCGCAAGAAGAAGATCTTCTTTGAGTATGTATATTCCTACGCAATAACTTTAGCGGGGTTTCTAGATAGCTTCTTCCGCACAATCATACCTTCTCCAGCCAAAAATTGGTCTTCGGGTTTGGACAAGATGTTGTTCGTCTCGATCATGGGAGTGGCATGACCGGCGGCGACAGCGGCATTATACGCTGCCTGCGTAGGATACCTAGGCGGAGGCGGCAGCACACTGGAAGCGCGAGACAGTCTCGTCAGCGTCACGGGTGTAGCAATGGCACCAGGATACGACTATCTTACAACATGATAAAAGCTCACTAGGCCCCGAGGGGCGCTCGACAGGAATAATGTCGTGTAATAGCCGATAGTATAGCCCATACAATTCGCACACCGCGGTGCGGCTGAACGAGCTGGCTGGTGGATAGGATAGATAGAAGACCAATTGATTTAAACTTGTCGGATGAGCAAGCTATGTCAGCTCATAGCTATAACGTCTATGGGTATATCTCTGGAAGAGTAAGAGTATGCATACGCAGTCTGTCCCGGTGAGAGAGATGATAGGGGTATCAGGTAAAGTGCAACTTCAAGAAAATACATATATATACCTGGGTCATGCTCCGAGGATGGAAGCTCCTAACAAGGCTGCTATAGTGGAAGCATATTCCAAAGAGAACAGGGGTCACGTAATGGGCTTGATGTGGGGTAGAAAGCACAGCGCCACTTAGAGGCTCGGATTCCCTGGCCCAGGGACTGGGTGAGGGGGATCTGAGGGGATCAACCCGCAATGCAATAAAGATACGGAGTATAGGTAATATATTCCAGGGTTTTTGCCTTATCAACTTACGAACTTATATGCCTATCATTACTTTTTTTTATAGGTTCATAGATTCAAAAATTTATAAATTTATAAATTCATAAGCTCATAAGTTTATAAGCTTATAAGTCATATAGATACTCGTAGTCATTCTACCTAGGCTTTTGGTTGGCTTCAGTTCAATGCGATTTCATTCTAACATACCTACATACCTAGGTAGGTACTAGAGGTTTCTGAAGTAGGAGGTACCTAATCGATTATTTTCTAGGGCTAGGCTGTGTACCTCCATTTGGTGGCTGTATGCAATTACGCTAGAGCTACATGGGCCCGAATATTCAATATATGACCAAGTAACATCAGATTACGTCGAACCGCTCCCCTTCTCACATTTCACCTTCGCTCCCACCACGTCCCTCACTAATAAGGGTTCTTAACTCAATTCCATTACAATTCAAACGGCCAGCCTCAACCTACCCCCTAACCTCCCTATCTCGACTGAGCAAGCAAGCGGAGAACAGCATCATCACCGATTTGCTTACTGTTACGTATGTTGATTGAACAATCTCGTTCTCTCCTAAAGCTCAGCATCGTCCTCTTCAGCGACCGCTAGGTTTGGGAACAGATGGCTTCATAGTAGGGAAGCTCCATATTGCTAGGTTCATTTAGCAGCATGGCTACAGGTACACCGCCCTAAAGCTTCATTTTCATGGCGAATCTCAATCGTTGACGGTATCGGTAATGTATAGTACGTGTTTGTGTCTGTGGAGACGAGGGCACCGGCAAATCGAGCCTTATCGCATCTCTTGTCAAGGATGTGTTTGTGAGTAATAAGATTCAGCCCGTCCTGCCGCAAATCACCATCCCTCCGAGCATTGGCACTCCCGAAAATGTCACCACCACCATCGTCGATACGTCGGCCCGCCCGCAAGACCGAACCACCCTCCGAAAGGAAATCCGCAAGTCCAACGTCATCCTTCTGGTCTATTCCGACCACTACAGCTACGAGCGCGTCGCCCTGTTCTGGATGCCCTACTTTCGCTCCCTCGGCGTAAACGTGCCGGTAGTCCTCTGTGCCAACAAATGTGACTTGACCGACAATACCATGCCACAGGTTGTCGATGACGAGATGCTACCCGTCATGAACGAGTTTAGGGAGATCGATTCCTGCATACGAGCGAGCGCCAGAGAGCACCATAACGTCAACGAGACCTTCTTCCTCTGCCAGAAAGCCGTTACCCATCCCATCGCCCCGCTCTTCGACTACAAGGAGGGGAACCTCAAGCCGGCCTGTGTATCGGCTCTGAAGAGAATATTCTACCTTTGCGATAAGGATCAGGATGGGTATCTGAACGACAGCGAGATTCAGGAATTCCAGTCCAAGTGCTTCGACAAGTCCTTATCCTCCGAAGATCTCGGCAATATTAAGCTGTCTATCGCCAAGTCCGTTCCCGGGTCTGACACGGCAAAGGGCATAGACATGCGCGGCTTTCTCCAATTGAACAAGATATATGCCGAAAAGGGTCGCCATGAGACCATTTGGATTATTCTGCGCAAATACCATTACACCGACAGCTTGAGTTTGGAGGATAGTTTCATTCATCCCAAGTTTGACGTCCCCGAATACGCTTCCGCTGAGCTGAGCCCAGCTGGTTATAGGTTCTTCATGGATCTTTTCTTGCTATTTGACAAGGATAACGATGGCGGTTTGAACGATCAGGAACTGAGCGCCCTGTTTGCGCCCACTCCTGGCCTTCCTCATTCTTGGGTAGAATCGTCATTTCCGTCCACCACGGTCCGGAACGAAGCAGGCCACATCACCTTGCAAGGCTGGCTCGCCCAGTGGAGTATGACTACGTTTCTAGAACCGAAAACGACGCTGGAATACCTTGCTTACCTGGGCTTTGAGCCCCCTAATGCTAGAGAAACCCTTGCGTCAGCGTTGAAGGTGATAAAGCCTCGAAAGAGGAGGAGACGTCCCGGCCGTGTTGAGCGAAACGTTGTGCTGTGCTATATTATTGGTGCGGCGGGCGCTGGTAAATCGTCGCTTCTAGATGCATTCCTCAACCGGCCGTTTGATGGCCTTTACCATCCGACCATCAAACCCAGGCGAGCCGTAAATAGTGTGGAACTACAAGGTGGTAAGCAGTGCTACCTCATTCTCGAGGAGCTTGGAGAGCTCGAGCCAGCCATCCTGGAAAATCAAGCCAGGCTGGATGCTTGCGACTTGATCTGCTATGCGTATGACTCGTCGGACCCGGATTCCTTCTCGCATATCGTCGATCTTCGCAAGCGGTATCCGCAGCTCGATGATTTGCCCTCGATCTACACCGCCCTGAAGGCGGACAAGGACAAGACAACCCAGCGAAGTGAGTTGCAGCCGGATCAGTACACGTCAGGCCTGATGATGAGCACGCCGGTTCATGTGAGCGTGACGTGGAACAGCATTGGTGAGCTCTTCGTCGCCTTGGCAGAGGCGGCAACGAATCCTAGCACGGCATTCCCGAAGAGCGATGAGCCGCCTCCCGACCGGACGAGCTTATACCTTGCTTTAGGAGCCATGACCTGCGCTGCTGCTGCTGCCTTCATGATCTGGAGGAGATCCACAAACTCTGCTTAATATGAGCTTTATCGCTCTCACCCGCTTCTCTAAATCCAGTGTCTTCGATTCGATTAGCCACGCAATTTCAAGGAGTACAAATTTGTCGGAGGCGCGATTGCATGAATTGCATGGATTGCATAGTTCAAGTCTAGCTGCTTTTTTAAGCAGCCAATCATAGGTTCTTTTTACATGATACCCATCTCTCATGTCGTCGAACATGAATATTAGAGACACATAGCCCTAAGAATAGTACTTAATGAAAATTACCTATTTAGCAGAGAGTTCACTCTCTATGTTTTATCAAATACGATATTCTATATTCATCTTGTTCATATTTCAATTTATGCACAACTTTCTTAAAAAGCAACATGTCTCAAGCCTCTGAGAGCAAACAGTGTATACCTATCATAATGTCTATAATTTTGCGCCGTTCTTCCTGGCTTGGAACTTGGTATTCTTGTTTTTCAGCGGGCCGGCTTCGTGGCCTAATTGGTCCGCATTCTGATCCCCGGGCGCGGTTGCGGTATCGCTCTTCTTCGGCGCGCTCCTGTATCCGTCCTCGACGTTCTCCTCGTTGATGATTCTACCGTTAACATCCCTACGGATACCCAACTCAAGAAGCTTAGCAAACACCTTGGCGAAGTGGTCGAAGAATAGGTCCTTATCCGCGGCATAGCGTTCAACCCACGGACGGAACGACGAGTCAGAGAGAAGCGATACGTCCGTCGGCAGCATCATGAGCTCCTCGGGTCGCTCGCCGTCTTCAGCTTCTACGTCTTCTTCTACGTAGACAAACTGCTCTACCCCGTTGGGCAGCACCTTCTTCTTCCAGTCGTTCGCCAGTAACAGTTTGTAGTACTGGTTTGAGAACCGAATTGGATTATTTACCCACTTTCCATCATAGCCTGAACGATCAGCACTGCGACAACGCGAGTCAGTAAGTTCCCTTGAGATATCTGAGTCTTGAAAACATGTCTCAGAGTGGTAGCTCCTAACTTGTTCCTGGTACAGATATCTTTTACTACAGAAACTGGCTGAAAGGGGGTGGTACTAACTGGCAGCGTCCCAGATTGTGCGCGCCTGACAGTGCAACAATTTCCTGGTCGTTGAAGCCCATGCGGTAAAAGATGAAGCGCAGGTGCTCGGCCCCAAGAGCGCCGTCGGGTAGCCTCCCACGCGGTGGTAGCTTGCTATCGTCCGTGTAATCGGTCCTTCCGCCGACCCACGCTATGCCCGGGCCGCCCATCTCCTTTATACTAACAATGCTAGCCAGTGTCCATAAGTCGGCATACGTAATCCAGGGGAATTTTGCTTTGATAGGCTCCAGAAAGCTCCGGGCGTGCTGAAGACCAGCGTTGGCGGGATCGCCGCCCTCTTTTTCGTACCTAGTAACATTAGCTATTTATGAAAATTTGGGTTTTGATTAGCTGTTTGTTTATTTATATAAATTATAACCGACCTCATGCCCGCTCCGTTGGACCCTCCAGTATTTGTCGATGCGCAGTAGGTCCCTGCTGAGTGCCACGCTAATCGCACGAGCACGGGGCCAGCAGAACCGTCATCGTAGCCGGGCTGACGGAGAAGAGTCCGTATAGCTGCTTTAACCTCGTCAAGCTGAGCCGCGGTTGGCTGTTTTTGCGCCATGTCAAACGTGAACTAGAAATCAATGTAGAGGAATATCAAGCGAGTCTGGTCGATGTCCGCGGAGACAAGCGTGGTTTACCGGATTAAGACGGAATCTCTAAGGTGGGAAGAGAAGAAGGAAAAGTACCTTAGATAACACCCGAAGCCGTCGTCTTTACTATGTAGCTCGAGAGATGATTATATCGAAGCCTCGGCAACGCTACTACAAATTTCGTTAGATCACACACACGAGTAAGTAATGGCGTTATCGTCGTTAGTGGTCCACTTGTTCCTCCCCATTTTTCTCTCCTGCTTTCGGGTGAGACCCCGGACTTGTCCGGCGCTGCGTTTATAAGCTTTGCTTCTTGATTGCTACTATATCTCGCTTTTCAAGATTAATTCCGAGGGTGTACATAGTCCGTAAAAGACAATGACTAGTAATTGAGGCAGTATATATATTGAGAATACAGCGGACATGAAAATGTATCAATATGCTATGACCATCTCTAATAATGTAGGGCCCCTGTGATGATCGCCCAACGGGATCACTTCGGAATCGTCATACAAATACAGCCGCCCCTGATATACCTTTGACGCATTGCTTCGTCATTCTCGCAAGTATAGCTACCTTGGTTGTCTCATCAAAGAGGCTGGGCAAGTTAACCCTCCTCATCGTCTTCTCCGTCATCTTCACCGTCTTCGATGTCTTCGATTTGGTGGCGTCTTCGAACCTTTCCTCCATGTTCTGACTTGACTCTTTGGCTGGAAGCCATCTGCATATCTGAATCGCCTTCCTCCTCTTCCTCCTCATCGTCATCGCCCATATTTGCCTGTTGTGCTGCTAGCCGTCGCTTGATTTTGCGAAGCATAACAGGATCGGGCTGGAAATCTTGCATTGATATTTGCTATAATCAAATTAGCTGTCTGCTTCTGGGGTAAGAGGATCTCGTGTCTATATACTTTACCGCAACCAGTCTGGGGACAGGGCGCCCGCCCATTCGGTTGGCTCCTGAGGAATTGGACGATGGAGTTCTTCTCAAACGTGTGCTTGCATTTCTGACTCGTGTACGGGTCTTCCATGACCACCATAGACAAGGGACAGCGGACATCTACATGTTCCTCTGCGATAATAAGATCCTCGTCGTCCTCTGCTTCATCCTGACCTCCTGCCTCCGCAAACCATCGAGATGCATCCGGTAGTGGTTTTCCATCTCTCTCTACGGCATCGTGCCACAGACGCTTGAAACCGACATAATCGTTGTTGAGTCCATATTTCTCATACAAGCTCCTTGACGCATAATCGGAAGCTGCCTGCTCCTTGGAATCCTGAAGCAGTTGCAATGGTCCGACTACAGTGGGTAGGTCGGCATCGGGCATGCCATCATCGCCATCCTCGTCATCCTCGCCTCGGCCACTTCGTTTTTGCGCCGCACTCGCTAGTCCAGCCTCAAGTTGGCGCTCCGTCTCCTTCAATGCCTTACCACTATCCTCAAGCTCGATCTTCAGATCAATAGCATTTCTTACGGCTTGATCACATTCGTTCGTGAGTTGCGGTACGGTGCTTTTTAGCATCAACATGGCCTTTTCTTCAGCCTTCTCACGGTCGTTCTTTTCACCGTCTTCACCACGTTTCTCTCGGAAAATCCGGAGGTTTTCTTTCCTCTCGGCATACTTGTCGTTGAGATCGCGCACACTGGTGCTTAGAAGATTGATGCTCTTGTTTAATTGTTGCTCGTACGTTCGTGTATCCTTGTTTGATGATAGTTGGGAGAGTGCGCGTTGAAACTCGACGGTAAGTGGAAATGCCAGAGGCTCGTAGTCTGGTAGCTCTGCTGGTTCATCGCTGCGCTGCGAATGTGAAGACGGTGCAGCGCTTGGTCGGCTGCGATTGCGCTCGGCGGCACTTTGTAGCCGACGGCCACTTGATAGGAGGGGCATACTTCTTCTGATGAATCTTGAGATGATTATTTGTGTCAGAAGGATTCAAAGTATTTATCTGAGTCGGCAAAAATGTAGTCGGTCGGCGGGTTTTGAGATATCTGGACGAAGACGAAATGTCCATGTGCTATACGCGTTGAGTCGCGTCCAGTGTGTATAAAGTGGATCATCAGAGTAGCTTATCTCGATAAGCGATACGTGAAGAAATAAGATAGGATATTTAAACAAAAAAAAAACCTGAGAATTACGTAGCGGCGCAACAGATAAGAGATAGTGATGCAGATGACACAGGTATTATACCGCTTAAAATAATACAACCTCGTCTTACTCCGTTTCCTGCAAGCTATGAGCTATTCCCTTAGGAAATTCCATTCCCATTCCATTCCAAGTCCCAATCATGAAATCCCAAATGCCTGCTTTCTCTATCCAAGAAGCTTGTATGAAATAACCTAAGAGGCTTTCCTTTACACCTTTCAATATCACAGGCCCCTGAAGCGAGTATTATTACAGAGAGTTCGAGTACACTGCGCCCCAACCCCAAATTTTTAATCGCCATACTCTCTCTCGCTTACATGTCCGTCACAGCCCGTCATCTGATCATGAACGGCATACAGTGCCTTGATCCACGTATCGAGCGTGGCGTCTAGTGATCGCTCTTGGTTACGATCGAGATTCATTTCGTGCACCTGATCCCGTAGTCTCTCGTAAGCTTCGATCATAACCCATACTTGTAAAGCCGACGTCTCCGCACTCGGGCGAATGGACGATCCGTTAGTAGCCGAGGATAGCTCCTGTCCGAGGAGATCAAGGCATATCTGTAGGCCAGGACTTCCGGCTGGTGATGCTCTTCTTATTGGAGGAGCTGGCTGTGTCTGCTCGCGCCTATGCCTGCTTTCTCGTATCGACGGTGGCCCTGGCGAGATAGAGCCCGGCTTGATGCTGGACGCATCCTCCTCAAATGCTACTAACGTCCCGTCGTCGGAGTGCGGGGATCCCATCACGATTGACAGCTCGGAAATCTCTTGCATAGTATCCTCCCGGTCGTCATGATTACTTGCTTCCGTGAGATATGACTTTCCCAGACGCAATGGCAAGGGCTCTTGCGTCGTATCGTTCAATATGGCGCAACTCGATTGTAGCAAAGCTCGGTAGGATTCCGCAATGCGCTCGACGCTCGCTACCTTGCGAGCCACAGGCTGATCTTGCCCCGGCCAGTTTTCTAATTGCCCGATTCGGTGGACTGGTGTCTTCGCGTAACGTCTCGATATGGATGAAGCCGAAGAGGGAGTAGCACAGGAAGCCCTTTTATCAAGCGGCCGCTCTAGACCCGTTTCGTTGATGTTTAAATGCGCAAACTCGGGAATGACCTGCATCGAATGGCGGTGGGGTTTCTTGTTAGGCCGGTCGACACTAGGGGGCCCGCGACAAAGCTGTCCGCTTTTGCGGAGCTGTTCGAGCCACTTGCCATCGTGAAGATCTAGGGTTTCGGGGGCTGTCTTATTGTTCTTGTTCTCAGTGACAACCGAAGTCCCAGCCTTGTCACTATGGGAGTCCTTGGGCTGATACCAGCGTTGTTGGCTGCCGATCTTTTGGAGTTTCCTTCTCAGCCTTTTGCCGGCACCCTCGGGTTTCACGGTTAGCGGCTCTGTCGTTGACGTCGGTCCCCGGTACCAATTCATCTTGAACTTGGAAATTACATTACTAGAAAGCAATTAAACAAACATGAATGTGGGCGGGACATAACCACTATATATCATGGGGACGAATCGAGTTGTTTTTAGTGATTCCCCTGCCTACCTAGGGTTACATCAGAGCTTTTAGGGCGATGACGTTGGCGTATCGTAGGAGATGCCTATGTGCCCGCCGCGCCTATAGTCAAGCCAATACGAAAACCGGATTTGCATAGCCCCTGGACACTAGCAAAACATAGTAGCAACTCGTGAAATGGCTGACCTGCATATGCAGTCGTGACCGACACGGCCATGTAACCCGCCCATTTGGAGTCTTGCGACTCGAATAGCACAGTAACCACTCGTATTTCAGCTTGCCGTTCGGGGATCTTTCGCTTGGTATCGAGTCCATCATTACCTAGGCATTCACTTTGTTTATTAATGTTATAACGAACCAACTGAATGACACACCTAACGAGTCACATTTATAGCGTATCTATTCATGGAGGCTCGTAGGTAGGCTCTGAGGTTGGGTTAAGATATTACTATATTTCTATATTTCTAGTATGATGCACTTACGTGCAGGCAGGCAAGCAGGCAGAGGCAGGCAGGGTGGCAATTGGACCGCCCCATCGTTCGATAGCTAGCACGTTGTCATGCAGGGAGGTTACCTTGCAGAGAGACTACGGCCGATACGAATCCTTGTTGGCGGGAAGGTACCTACGTCTCCAAGATGACAGAGGTTTTTGCACAGCTCGTAACCCAAAGGTGCATATCCATAGATTATGTTCGTTCCATTTATATTACCTGCTTGTGAGGGTAGCATCGGATGGCTGGTCTCCGAAAATGCCGATGGTCAAATTCTGCCGTAGATATTATTATTAGAACCGGTACGCGGCTGCGACACCGCCAATTCTCCTCCAACGTTGAAGAAATTCTGTAAGATAGGATTACTTATTCATGTTGTGTTACTCGGCCCCCAAACACAGCTTCTGATGCCGATTAAAGAGGGTAAGACACTTCCCCGCTCCCGAGACGGGGCTGTTGCCGTACCTAAACAAGTTGCGCCGTCTGGCGTTCAAATACTGGTACCTAATAGCTCTACTGTAGTTCGGTACTGTAGTTTGGTACTAACGAAAAGAGACAACTATATACTTATTAGGACTATCGACACTATTAAATTCTACATAATATGTACTCTATATTGTAAATTCTCATTTACCTACCTAGGGTAGGTACATATGCGGTATCTCTTACTCGAGGTCCAAATGTACCAATTCAGTCAGTACAAGCAGACTCACGAGGTAGCCTCTAAAATGTCATGAACCATACCCATTAACCTACATTGCAAAGTTCGCTGGACACGTGGAATATTCGTGGACGGAAGGCTAAAAACTGGCTAAAACGGTGTTTAGATATATTTTACATTTTAGGACCATAAACAAAAAAACCAATGGGCCATCAATTAGTTTGTACGCCTTTCGGCTAGGACCAATCAGAGGCCCGTGAGAGTAATCATACATTATATGATTGGTTATCGATGCAATATCTAACGAATCGCTGGCCAATTAGCATAAACATGATTACCTATCGCTTCAGTCGAGTGATGTCAACATTAGGCTGCATTGACTAGACGGGCCTTGAGTTCGCGGCTACAAATACTCAGTCCTCTGTCTGTCTGTCTGTCTCTTTGATATGTATAAAATATCAAGAAGTTATAGTCGTACAGCTCCATAACACCTAACCAAGATCAAGGCCGAATCTACTTCGAGTACCTAACCTATCCTACTACAACTCATCTTCACCATTTCTCGATTGAACTACATCTATCATAATGGCCTCCCAAGTCTCAAAAGCGACACCCACATGCTGCGGCAAGAATGCTGGAGATGAATGTGTTTGCGGTATGCGGGAACTTGTAATGGCGCCTGTGAAAGCAATGGAAAGAATACTGACTTTTTGATAGCTAAGCAAGCAACATGTTCTTGCGGGAAGAAGAATGCTCTTGGCTGTGTCTGCGACAAGGCCGCGGTAGAGAACAGCATCAGCGGCGCCCGCTGTTCCTGCAGAGCTCGGCCCGCCGGCCAATGTACTTGCGAAAACGCATCAAGTGAGAATGCGCCAGTCAAGGACAATAGCTGCGCGTGTGGTGCGCGTCCGATCGGATCGTGTACTTGCGAGAAAGCTGGCTCTCACTCCCACTCTCAACCTAATCCTAACGAAATCGACTTTACCACGAAGAAATAGGATACATGCAGTATATGCGGTATATGCGGTGCCAACTGATCAGGAACCTACCGCATCATAAGCAGTGTACTGGGATGCGTAAAGGATACCTAACTATGAAGGTGTGTGCAGTAAGGGGCTAGATCACAAACATAAATAACACACAAACATGAGCATGGATTTATCGCACCTTCTTGAAACGTGAAACTGAAGGATATTTCAGCAATGCCAACTTTGGTGATGGTTCGGGAGGCAACCTCGAGATTCCGAAGGATCGTAGCGGCGTCAGGACTTAGGAAGAACTTGACCGCCTTGTTGAGATGAAAAAGATTTTGCCGGATAAAAAATTATAGGGCTGCAGGGCGGTGAGAAAGTGATTTGCTAATGCTGTTGGCAAGCTGGACCCCCGGAGCAAATGCTATTGTGGGGCAGACGCGATCTTTCAGGGCTGCTACCTTGTAATTCTGCTATAGGTACGTAGGTCCGGGCCAAAAGTCTCGCACATGTGGATCCACTTCCGCCACAGTATGAGGGTTATAGGGGCTTATAGTGGGCTTTCAGGCGGGCCAAGTGGCTTATAGTGGCCATAAATACCTACCACACCAGCTAAGTGCCCTATACCTATAGGGCATATAGGTACCCCCAGACTCCCCAGCTTTATAGGGCACTTAGTGGGTGTGGTAGTTACCTATGGTCACTATAGCATAGGGCACTTAGTGAGCACAAGCGCTATAGCCTCTAGGTAAAATACAGTGCCAACTCATGACAAACACTACTTTGTACTGTGACGGAAGTAGCGCCACATGTGCGAAACTTTTGGCCCCAACCTTCGTATGGGTACATAGGTACCATTACCCGGTCAATTGTCTGCATTCTCTGCTTGCGGCCTGGGGGCAACTCCAACACTGCGCATCGTTCCTACCATTGCACAGCTTTTCCACCTAAATTTTCCCCAAGCGCGTTTTTCCCTTTCACCTTGATTCTCTACTGAACTGCGTCTACTAAACTGCGAACAGTTCTTCTTTGCTTCGATCACCTTTCTCCACATTGTTCTCAAACGAAGACAAAGGAGAACCCTCGAGTATTTTCCCCAAACCGTTACATTCGCCTCGCACTTTGTTCTTTACCCTACCAAGCTTTCCATCAACCCCAACCAAAGTCTGAATGCTCTCAGAGAGACGCGCGCCATCGTTCCATTTACCAGCTCGCCAACATACCACGCATACTTACACCCACTACTGCTACTCATACCACGCCTACCTATAGTCATTCATTTTTCACCTATACCACCTGACCCAACACGCGTCCGTTATTCGAAGTCGCAGTACCCCTTATTTCTTCAACTTACTAGTTGGATTCTCTTAGCTTTGGCACTTACCAAAGCTAAAGTATCAACATAATGCCTCCCAAATCCCGTAAAAACACGAACTTCGAGGAATATTTCCCGCCGCCGATATCGAAAGAGAGGCGCGAAATGTTACGAGAAATGAGAGGCGAAAAAAAGATTCACGCCAAAGAAGATGGTCTTAAATCCGCTCCACCCAAGCCGAAAACCAAGAAGGAGGCAGAGAAGAAACAGAAAACCCGACGTCAACAAGCAAAGGATGGTGGGGACAGTAGCCTTCCCGACTCTGGCCCCAAAAGAGAAGCATCTTCGGAGCAGGTGCAACGAACGAAGCAGGCAACGAAGCGGAAGAGAGACGGAGAGGATGAGAGTGAGATGTCCGCTACAAGAGCCAATGCAAAGAAAGCTCGTGCCACCCCCAAGCAAGATGCCCCTGAGGCCGAGTCATCTACGAAAACTCCTGCCCCTAAGAAGACTACCGGAAGGTCCACTACTAGGTCTACCACCATAGGATCCTCTTCGCGTAGCAGAAGGTTGGGTGCCAGACGTGCTGTCATCAATGTCGTACCTTCTACGTTACTCGATGTCTTCGTATTTGGCGAAGGTTCCTCGGGCGAGCTTGGTCTGGGTAGCAAGCTGTATGAAGGAAAGAAGCCTATTGATGTAAAGAGACCCCGCATCAACCACAACTTGAAGGACATCGTTGCCATAGCTTGCGGTGGGATGCATTGCATTGCTCTCACCTCCAAGCAGACAATCCTAACTTGGGGCGTCAACGACGACAAGGCACTAGGCCGCGATACCCTCTGGGACGGCGGCACGCGTGACATTGAGGAGCAGGGTTCTGATATAGACGACATGTATGGCTTGGACGACACCGGTATCAACCCCCACGAGAGTACCCCCGGCGAGGTCGATCTTAGCATACTTGATAAAGACACGAAAATTGCCCAGGTTGCCGCTACCGACTCTGCGTCCTTCATCCTGACCGATGACGGCTGGGTCTACGGCTGGGGCACTTTTCGCGGTTCCGATGGCATTATCGGGTTCAGCGAAGGCGTTCGAACGCAGCCAACCCCTACTATCATACCCGACATACGCGACATCGTTCAGCTAGCTTGCGGCTCGAACCATGTCCTGGCTTTAGACGTAAACGGCAAAGTCTTCACTTGGGGTAGTGGCGGACAATTTCAGCTCGGCCGAAAGCCACTCAGCCGCCTGGGAGGTCCCAGCGCCGGACTGAGTCCGCAGGCATGTGGAAGGTTCTCCAATAGGCACCGCGCTGTCCAGGTAAGCGCCGGCTCTTACCACAGCTTTTACATCGATGATTCCAATCGCGTGTGGGCCTGGGGCTTGAACAACTATGCACAGACAGGCTTGAACGAGAATACCGGAGAGGACGACGCCATGGTGCTACAGCCCCAGGTAGTCCAATCACTAAAAGACTACGAGATCAGCCAGATCGTGGGCGGCGAGCACCACTCAGTTGCTTGCACGAAGGACGGTGAACTGCTGACCTGGGGTCGTGTGGAC
Organism: Hypoxylon perforatum; assembly: GCA_028571165.1. Lineage (NCBI taxonomy): Eukaryota > Fungi > Ascomycota > Sordariomycetes > Xylariales > Hypoxylaceae > Hypoxylon > Hypoxylon perforatum. Next base: position 1,181,341 of record JAOXNQ010000002.1, read on the forward strand.
GGCCATCAAGTTGGTCAGCCCTCCACGCTGTACACCGAGGAGAACGCCATTTTCGACGACAATAAAAAGCCTCGTATTCTGGCCCTACCTACCGCTATCGACGGTATGTTCTTTTCTTCCCCATATCCGATGAGACAACACTAATAAATTACAGGCATCGAGAAGGTCAACTTCATTGCCGCAGGTACAGACACTAGCTTCGCGCTGGATGAGGCTGGCAAGGTCTACTCTTGGGGATTCTCAGCCAACTACCAGACAGGCCAAGGCACCACCGACGATATCGAAGTTCCCGCGGTGATCGACAACACTGCTATCCGCGACAGACATATTGTCTGGGCTGGTGCGGGTGGTCAGTTTTCGATGCTTGCAGCCGCAACCGCAACCGCAGCCGACGAGGAGGCCGACAGCCTTGAAGCGTAATTTTTCAATAAGGGGAAATAGTCGTCAGAGGGAGATGGCATAAAAAGACGATCCCGTTGTACCAGAATATAACTAGAGCATTTTCCGACCAGGACTTGAAGCAGTCTTGAGTCTACGAGCTCTTAGAGGACCCCCTGCCGGGATCTAAGTGATCGTATGAGATAGGACTCCGGTCCGCATTTATTGCAATTGTGGTGGATGGACTTTTGCTTTGCTGTATTTTACTTGACCGCTGGTCTATAATAGTAAATTCTTTTACAAGTCAGAATTAGGAGAACGAAGCAAGATGAACTCTCACTCTCCCTGCTACACACTGTGATTACACAACTCTATATTGACGACAGCGCATGATTTGGAGATGGTTGAGGAAGTTCTATGCTGTGCCTGTTCGAGCGAAGTGCCGAAACCGCGAAGTAACAATGGCTGGCTTATCTAATTAACTAGAGGTGAGGAAACCCCAGTAAAATATGGATATAGTCTTGGGTTCTAGACCTTCTGATTTCGCTCGGCTCGGTGCCTATCTCGCCCTGTAAAGCGCGGTCGTACCGCCATTAGTTGACGAGTGATGGGCAGTACAGTGACGTAGAGGAAATTCCTGCGCTACTCACATTCCTACGCTACTGGCCGACAGCGCGATGCACGCGAGCAAACCTTCATATGCAAGGGACTCAGCGTATAAATGGAATAAGCCTGCTTATGTTGCACTCTTGCACTCTCGTCGTAATGATCAGAGGGTGTCAATAGTTTAAACCCGATAACTAACGATTGACAATACATACCTCATTCAAGTCGATTTCCTAAAGCTAAAAAAAGAAAAAATACCTAGGTGATAATAACAATACCTACCTAGGTAAGTTTAAAAAAAAAAAAGGGAAAAAGAAAAAGAAAAAAAGAAAATGCTGGGTCGCCTATTACTTACCGTTGACGCCTTGGGAATGTGCCTGGGGACCGTGTTCGCAGATTGTTTCAACGAAACTCATATGTTCAATCCTCGTTGGCCACCGCATGCTAAGTAAAGCTCAGGAATTAATCTGGCCATAGGTGAGAATACTGACACTGACACTGCAGGTTTCACAATGTCCAGACCGTTCTCCTAGCTGTCATGCTTTCCGGACTTACGCTGTACTACACCTGGCGAAGAGCAAACAGCCTGGAGCTGCGCCGGGAGTTCATCTTCGTCAGCGCGATCACCGGTTCCATTTATTGGTTGGCTGGTCTGCTTTCGATTCTGCCTCCTGGGTAAGTATCGTGTCAGCATTTTTCTCCTTACGTTTGAGGATCTTCAAGTGTCCTCAAGTGTCCTCAAGTGTCCCGTGAAATCGTGGATCCCCTCGGAAATTTCTAGGCTGACTCGATATATTTTTTTATATACGCAGGACTATGGGAGTTGATCCCGAGTTCGGTGGGCCGGCTTTTCCCCAGGGCAAGATATTCGTTGGGTTTATGACGGCGGGTTTGCTCGGCGCTTGGATGGAGTATCGTTGAGCTTGCCACTTGCTTCTTCCCCAGTGCAAGGGCGAAAGGAGAAGGTGAAGAATAGAGGGGTAGAGGGAATCGGATTGGCTGTGCAGCATTCCGTGGGGAGGGGTTGCTTGAGATGAGGCACCAATTGGGTACCTGTGGCTGTCGATTCCACCTGGAATCTGTTCTACTCTATTTTGGCATACTACCTAGGCATACATGGTACGTCTATAGTATAGTATGTCTGTATGTTACAATTCGTCTAGCAAGTGACCCAAAAGGGTTATGAGCAAGACGAAGTTGTCGAGCAAATTGAAACATCTCTACTCGAGAATCTTGTTGTGTATGTTGAGTATGATAAGGTAGACAGACCATTTATACGGATCGGTTACTCGTGGCCTGCAAAGTTGGAAACACACTACCTCAGCGCCGAGTACGCAGGAAACCGATCACTATCTAATATCTACGTTGCCTTCCGGCACTCACTCTCGAGCTTTTCGAGTAGCTTATTCGCGACGAGCTCCGCAAGCTGAGAGAGCGTCCCACTTCCAACTATCTCCAACACGCTCAGTGTGAGCCCAAACGCGCCTTTGAACCATCGTCTTAACTCAATCGCCATGAGAGAATCAAGGCCCACCTGCGCTAACGTCAAGCCAACGTCCACTTCCTCGTCGGGCTTAAGCAAGAAATCGTATATCTTGGTGCCGATCTCGCGTGCCAGGAAATCGATGCTGCTTTTCTCCCGCAGCAGGGACTTTCCCTCCTCTCCGCCCTCAGCAGTAACAATACGCGCGAGGAATTCCTGCAGAGCGTTGCTCTCGCTCGTCTTGGTCGAATCGTCGATACGCACGTTGTGATATATACCCATGCGTCTATCTCGCCGCCACATGGTCCGGTTATTCGGGTCGTCAAGGTCCTGTTCCGAACGAAGACCCATCACGATCTGCGCGCTATTACACCACGGCGTCGGCGGAATTGCCTTCGGCGCAGCGGCGCCCAAGCCTGCGGGATAGCTATCTAACAGACTGAGCTCTAGGAAATCCAGGAACTCCCGCTCGCCGAGGAGATAGAGCCCTTGGGCCTTGATGTTGTGCATCGCGTGGGCGTTTTCGGCTACGAAGCCGACATCGCTAATAGGTCCGATATTTAGCACCGAAGCAGGCAGACCTAAAGAGTGCCGATATCGACAAAAAGCTTCGACGAATGTATTAGCTGCAACATAATTGCCTTGTCCGAGGGAATCGGCCACGGTGACCAGTGAGCTGGCCAAAAAGAAGAAATCTAGGGGCTCCGACTGAAATGCCCGATGGAGGTTCCAGGTGCCGTCAACCTTAGGAGCGAGCACGTCCTTCCACTGAGACCATTCCATGTCCACAACCGGCACATCCTGTAGTAGTCTGGTCAGCATCAACTATGCATCGTATCGCTGCGGATGTTTCTTTACCCTGAGGACCATCGCTAGTTGCACCACCCCCCTGATAGGATATTTGGATCGGCGGATTGCTTCCTGTACGTCGTTCATGTGATTAACGCGACCAGCAACCGCCGTTACGGCGCACCCCATGGACTCCAACTCCAAGAATAACGATTTACTAATATCACTTAGACCCGCACTTCGCGAGAGGAACGTTAGGTTCCGCGCCCCTCTTTCTACCATCCACGTCGCAATTGATCTGCCTAGGCCCCCGACACCTCCCACCAGCAGATAGGCAGCATTGGGGCTGAATTCGATACGGCGAGGCTGGGGCGTTGATTGGATAGTCGCATTGGCGCTAGATTCAGGAAACGTCACTACGACCTTGCCAATATGGTCACCATCTTCCAGATGACGGAAAGCCCTCAGAATCTGTTTCGCTTCAAACGTCTCGACGTGCTCAATCGGTCGGAGCAAACCTTGCTGATAGTACCTGACAAACCTATCCAGTAACCTATCAGTTGTCAGCATACTATTACGATACACGACGAATCTAACATCACTGCTGCTCCTGTAATATCGAGAAAGAAGGGGTCATAGGTCAGGGGATAAGAGGTAAGGGGTAAGGGGTAAGGGGTAAGGGGTTAATGCATCTGGAACCGAGACTGACCTCCTCAGCCACTTCGGTCGTTCCCTAAACTCAGACAAATTCACGCCGTGGTAAGAACGATTTTCTGCGAAGGGTAACATGTTTAATCGGCCGGAACCTCTGGAATCTCGAAGGCCAAGTTCGACCATGATACCGAATTTGGCAACGCACCGCCAAGACTCGTGTAGAAGCTCGCCGGACAGCGAGTTGAGAACCAGATCGACACCTCGCCCACCTGTCTCTTGCATGACCCCTTCGACGAATGAAGAGTCCCGAGAGTTGAAGATGTGAGAGCGGGGGATCCCGTAGTTATTAACCAGATACTCAACCTTTTTCTCGCTCCCAACCGTCGCATATATCTCGGCCCCGAGCATCTTGCTCACCTGTAGGGCCGCGAGGCCGACGCCGCCGCAGGCCGAATGAATCAGGACGCTCTGTCCCCGCTCTAAACGTCCGATTTCGATGAGGCTGTAGATTACGGTCCCGAAACATACAGGGATCGTGGCAGCGGCTTCGAAGGTGAGGTCATCTGGGATCTTCATAACGATCTCTGCCGGCGCTGCATTCTTGGTTGCAAGACAACCGTTGCACAAGGCCATCACCCTATCACCGGGCGCGAGGCTCGTCACTGCTGAGCCTACCTTGCTTACGACGCCAGAAAATTCATACCCGAGCGGAATGCGACCTGGCGTGGCAGATTCGATGACTCCTCTCGCTAAGACGACGTCGCGGAAGTTCAGGCCAACGGCACGTGCTTCGATCTCAACGTGGTCGTCGGGCAATTCTGGCGAAAGGGGATCGTCAATCCAATGAAGCGTCTCCATAGACCCTGTCTTGCCAACATTTAGGGCCGTCCTCATATTACCAGCTGGAGACTTCTCCATCCGAGAACCGCTTTCTTTCAGCTTGTCGGCCAGAGAAAAAGGATGGTATCTTGGGATACATATCTGAGAGGTTTCGACGGCGAACTCCCGGTCCGGCGCTAGTGCGCCGACGTCTTCCTCATTGTGAATTTTTTCGAACACGCCCAGGACCAGATCGGCGAATTGCGGCTCGCTGGCATCGATCTCGAGGGTACAGAGCCCAGGCGCTTGCTCGGCCCGTAATGTGCGAGCGACGCCGATGAACGTCGCCGGTCGGGGATCTGTGCACCTGATCTGGACAGGGCGCGCCAGCCATAGTATTTTCTGCTGCTCGAGAGCTTTCGCAAATTTCTGCAGGCGGACGAAGGATTCCTCGGTCAGGTTTACGAACCAGTCGGTCTCGAGGTTTAGACACGATATAATGTCCAAACCGGGTGGTGGTGGCGATGTTAGACGGCACGGAGTCACTTTCCACCCCGAATCTTCGAGAGACGATCTTAGAGTACGGGCCACGCCTGAATCCACGTCGTCGCATAGCAGTCCGACTTGCTTGGACGGTGTTGTGCGTCTGATATGTGGCCGCGACACTATTGTGACTATTTGATTGTAGGGCTCTTCGTCGTCGGAGACGTACGAATCGACGCCGGTGAAGCCAGCGCTCTTAAGCTCGATGTCCCAGCGTTCGACGGGCATCAAGGGGTTGGATGGCCTCCGGTCGGCCTCGCCTAGCCACCATCCTGAGAAATGGCCGAACATGTAATTCGCCGTCCGTAATGTGGGTAGAAGTTCTGTCAGCACCAGCATCCCGTCCGGCTTCAGCAGCGATTTTATGTTGCCAAGTGTTTCGTTGATGAAGGGCGTCGCGTGTACAACATTTGCTGCGAGTATCAAATCGTACGCGCCCTTCCCGCCTCCCTCGAACCCCTGCTTGAGCGGCGATCTGCTGATATCGAGGACTTTGTACTCCATGTTAGGCGCGTACGAGAAACGCTCCCGCGCCTTGACTAGGAACCCGGACGAGACGTCGGTGAACGTGTAGACCGAAAAGATGGGGAACCCACCCTCGTCGACGAGGTCGCGCAGGATGAGCTCGGTAGTGCCACCGGTGCCGGCGCCGACCTCGAGGATCCGCAGGTTCGGGCGCGAGTTGGAGAGCAGACGCACAAAGTCGCCGTACCCGAAACTAGTGTGGTTGTAGATCTCGGCGAGCAGGTTGTCCTGCATCAGCACGTCTAGGGTCTCGCGCGAGCCGTCGAAAAGCTCTTCCGCGTAGTCGCACACGAGCTTGATCCCGGTAGAGAGCGCGCTATGGTATCCATGCTTCAGGATCTCGAGGTGGGAGTCGATTGTGTCTTGTTGCTCGACGAGGCTTAGCCCGAGTAAGCCCGCCGCATTGTCGACCAGCGGGAACTCGCCTTTCCCAGCAGCGGCGTCCTCGATCTCCTGTTTCATCCAATCTCGGAGCTTGGCGAAGTGAGGTTGGCATGCCTTGAGCCCTTCTACCTTCCTCACTTCCTGGAGCATGCAAAGAAATGAGAGTTCCTGTTGGAGTCGCAGATGTTCCCTGTCAGGCCTGGGCGGAGAGAACAATGCTCTGTGATCTACGAAGTCAAAGTCGGGAAGCCACTGAACGTGCGCGGCGGCATGTTTGTCGATGGAATCGCCCATTTCGTCGTCATCTTCAAGGGGCGCTAACTGAAGACCACGCATCCATAACGTCGGTCGCCCATCTGCGAAGCACTCAACTTGGCCAAGTCGCAAGTCGCCCTTCCTGGTCCAAGCACGCGCATGCATCTCTGCCGCGCCGCGAGAAATTACGAGTTCCTCGATAGACGTGGGTACATGCAAACCGTCGAAGTTGCGGCAAAGGCCCTGCGCTGTGGCGATCATGAGCAGTTGCAAGCAGCCATCTATCGCTACGGGATGGAGGGATAACGGCGATGGCGTATGATCATGCCTGTCAATTATCTTGGCCTCGGCGATCTGCTCGGTGGTCGAGGTGGTGATATCGGCAAGGGACTGGAACTCGGGACCGTAGACGAAGCCGTTCCGCTCCATGGCTTCGTAGAAGACCGGGCTCGACAGCTTACGCGGCAATTCCTCGGGAATCCAAGAAGCTGTGTCTTTGGGATCTTCGATATGCCTTACTTCTCCCGTGCAGTGGTTTATCCAGGCCGAGCCGCTGTACGATGTGATGTTGAACTCGTACCACTGGGACTCGTCCGAGTCGGTAAGCCGTTTTCGACGCAACGTTGTGATTATTTCCACAGGCTTCGAATCACTCAGCACAAGGGCCGTGCGGGCAATTACGTGGCGGAGATGGTAGCTGGATCCCGTGTCGGCTTTAGCTACCTGGCGGATTGCCTCGCCTGCCATGGCGACGTATCCGGCAAAGGGGAAAATGACATCTTGCGACACTTTATGGTCGAGTAACCAGGATGCGTCGTCGAGATGCAACACATTCCTCCAGAGTGGCTCGGCATCTGGGGACTCCGTGGATCTGACACCGAGGATGCAGTGATGGGGATATCTGCGTTGCCGCCACGCTGTCGACAGCCGGCTCTCGTTCCAGAACGACTGGCCGCTATGATCCCACGCGTAGGTGGGCAGCCCCGAGACGACCCGACCTCCGGTAAACAGCGGCCCGAAGTCGATAGCGACATTCTCCTGGAAGAGTCGACCTAACGCAGCCAGAAAAGATACCGTACTGTCGCCGCCGCGAATCTGTGATGCGACGTAGTTGCATTGCCACGAGCGCGCTGTGCATATCTGGCGCAGAGGACCGGCTAATGCTGCGTGGGGACCGATCTCCAGCAGGACGTCCGAGTCACCTCGCAATTCGAAGAGATTACTAACCGCCGTGCTGAAGCGCACCGGCGAGACGAGGTTGGCCACCCAGTACTCGGGGCCCAGTTCGGCCGGATTGTCTATAATTCTAGTTGTAACGCTAGACATAAACGTTGACCGAGGCAGAAGTACAGATTCGGTATGAGAGATATCCTTTTCCTGCCGTAGCAGACGAAGGTATTCATCTGCCAGCAGGATCATGTGGTCTGAGAAAGCTGGTGTTAGTCGCTACTTGTCTAGGGAGCGGGTGGCAAACGTTACTTACGAGAATGATACGCCATGTCAACTTTCAGTATACGGGCGAAGGTATCTGGTTTTACCGCTTTGATTGTTGACACAACCTGTTCCACGAGTTCTCGCTCCCCAGATATGGTCGTGCTCTGGGGGCTGTTCTCGCACGCAACCACGACGCCATCCGGTAGGAGCTTTGCTACGTCTACAGGCCCAAGCCCGATCGCAGCCATCGATCCTTTCTTTGGGCTGTCGTTGGAAGAGACCAGGCCGCGGTAGTACGCCGCCTTGATGGCGAATTCGAGAGATATATAACCAGCGGCATATGCTGCAGCGATCTCGCCGCTGGAATGGCCCACGACCGCAGCAGGTATGACTCCGAGACGTCTGAACTGACGGACAATGCCGATCTGCAACGCCGTGCAGAGCGGTTGTGAGAGTCTAGCTGTATTTATTTGGCTGATCTCACAAGGTTTGAGTATCTCGGCTAAAAACAGAAGAGCAACTCGTCAACGGCGCGCCGGGTAGTAATCGTAGAGCAGGGGGTACTCACCTTCAATTGACCAATTCGGAGGATTTACGAGTTTCCTTAGGACATTGTCCATGAGGTGAATGTCCTCTCGGAACTCCGCATTGGTTATAAATAAGCCCCTTCCCATCTCGGCCCATTGGCTCCCTTGCCCGGTGAAGACCATGGTCACCTTGCGATTCGATAACTTCCCTGGCGCCTTGACTATACCTGAAAGCTCTAGCGTCTTCTCGCCGGACTTGATCATGAAAGCCCTGTGTGGGAGCAATTCTCGACGGAGAGCGAGGGTGTACGCGATATCGTACAGGGTCGAGGGATGCTGGGAAGCATACTCTTCCTGGAGCTCTAACTGCTGTTTGAGCGAGTGTTGCGTGTTTGCCGATAATACAAGCAGCTCTGGACGTCGGGCCATTTCCAGAGCGCTGCCTACCTTCTCCGGCCGCGGGAATGAATCAATTATAACCTGGGACGATGTCAGCAAATGACGACGACCGATCTAAGATAACTTACATGCGCATTAGAGCCGCCGATTCCAAACGAGTTCACACTGACTCGTTCGGCTTTATCAGCCGGGAAAGGAGTCGGCTGTGAAGGAACCGTAAGTCTCTTTTCCCTAAAGGGTACTGTGGTTTGCATCGTTAGTCGCCGTCGCCCACCTCGGCGCCGGGAAGCTTAGCTCACTCTTTGGATTGGGGGTATGGAACTTGATATTAGGGGGTATTGTTTTATGCTCGAGGGACAAGACAGCTTTTATCAGACTCGCGAGGCCGGCGGATCCCTCGCAGTGGCCTATGTTAGGCTTGACGGAACCGATGTAAACTCCATCGCCCCCGAAAACCGCTCCCACGGCAGAGGCTTCGATGGGATCTCCCACGGACGTCCCGGTGCCGTGGCACTAAAAGCACCCACGACACGATTAGCGATTACAGACTTGACGGCGAATAATGCGCAGGAACGAAGGAGGAAGATTCTCGAATACGCACCTCTACGAATGCTGTGTCGGCTGGGTTTAGTCCTGCGTCCGAATAAATCTTCTTCATGAGCGATTCAAGGGCTTCTCCTCGCGGGACGAGCATGCCTTGACTTTTACCGTCGCTGTTTGCCGCGGTGCCCCGAATGACAGCCCTGATGGGGTTGCCGTCGCGGATGGCATCTGTAAGCCGCTTGACATAGACGGCGGTAACTCCTTCAGCTCTGGCGTAGCCGTTTGCCGAGGCGTCGAAACTCTTGCACGAACCGTCCGGTGACAAAACACCCTCGGCAGTCATGAGCGCGGTAAGAGAGGGCCCAAGCACGAGGTTCGTACCTGCTACGACGGCAGCCGAGGCATCGCCAAACTGGAGGGCCCTACAGGCCTCGTGCAGGGCTATCAGCGACGCCGAGCAAGCTGTCCTGACAACCATACTCGGGCCGCACAAATTGTACTCATAAGAAACGCGGTTGGCAAGCATCCAATCCCCGGATCCCGTGACGAGGTGGTTGCCGGTCTGCTGGTCGTCTTTGCCTTGCATATGTAGCCACTCGTCGCCAAAGGTGCCGACGTAGCACCCGATGGGCTTGCCGCGGTAGTTGGTCTCTCCCGCATCTTCGAGGCATTCGCGGGTGACTTGCAAGAGCAACCTCTGCTGGGGGTCGCATCTCTCGAGCTCCTTCTGTGTCATGGAAAAGAGGGAGGGGTCGAACCGAGACAGGTCGCCTTCCAGGTAGTACCCGAACTTGGACTCGATACAGCCTTTGCCGTTCAGGGAGCCGTCAAACCCCTCGGGATCGTACCGATCGCTCGGGACCGGCGCACGTGCGTCGCGGCCATTGACTAAAAGGTCCCAAAAGCCATCGGCATTTCGGATACCGCCGGAAAGTCTTAGGCCGAGCCCGCAGATGGCGATCGGACAGGGGCCGGGGGCTCCCGTATCTTTGATTTCTTCAAAACTGGAGGACGCAGAAGAGTAGGACCTGTGGTCACCGTTGGTCACGTTCATGGCGAGAGAGGCGAGGGCAGATTCGGACCGGAGTGCCCACCTTGTAAGTCAAGGATTATGCCAAAGTACAGCGGCGCGGGCGTCTAGAGCAGATCAGGATCGGGCGCGGCGCATTCGCGATGTATTAGGGCATTAGGAGAACTGTTTCACCGCAGGGAGACTTAGGCTAAATCACGGGGATTTGCAGCTTCTTATCACAGCACGAGACCGGACCGTCCGAGGTTTGGAAGTTTCCGGCGTCCGGGCGAGCGTGGTAATCGGGTCGAGGTCGTCTGACCGTGGTCACTGAAATGAGTATAGCCTGGTTCGGTGGTAGTGACCCGATGTGGTAAAAACCAGCCTGTATAGGGTAACGATAAGTTGGGCAGACCATCATCGCGCCGCGTCTGGGATTATCCACCAGGACAGCACGATAAGCGGACGCATAACGAAGCCGCTATTCTGAATCCCACGCTTCGCCTCGACACTATTGCAAGATTCTATGCAACTGCAACCTGATAAAGCACATGGTTTTTCAGCTGCTGCACCAACCGAAGACTATATTCTGCATGTTAGCACACAGCGCTGCTGTCGGCCGCCTGCGCGTCGGGCGTTCGTCGTGGGACTTGTACGGCACTGACTACCCTTGCGTTAAGCCCCCGTAGTGTATGCCAAGCGATTAAGCGGCATTACGAGCGGTTACCTGCGAACTGCGAGCTATTGCATGGCTCCCCACTGCCCACGTATGTAGGCTGGCTGGCTAGGCGGCCAGTGGATGATGCGGTAACATGCGGTGGTGACATATACCAACGGGCTCTTTTTTTGGTTCCGTACGGATTCGGTTTGCTGCAACGATAACACAAAGTGGAATAGCAGAAAGGCGCTCGGGGGGGCAGGGCGGAGGACAAGGTTACGAATGGGATGAAGCCGATGGCCAGCTAACCCAGCTAACCCAGCTCGCCTGCAAGGGGTGAGGTTACATGGAACATATCGACACGGCACGATTTAAATTTCGAAGTGCATGAACCACTCCGTTGGGATCTTCTGACGTGTCACCGTCCCTTCGATTCTCAGCGTCCTGCAGAGAGCAGTAACACATACCTGCAACCGCTGCAGCACCGCAGCACCGCCGGCAATCCAACGGGTTCGCCACCGTGATACTGATCCCTACCCTCTTTACTATAGTACCGAGGACCTACCTAGGTATGCATGCGGGCCGTATTCAACTACCCAGCCGCCACGTGCCTCGATTCGTAGTTGAGCAGCCAAAGGTAGTTGGTAGGTAGTGGTAGAAAAAGCTGACGTGATAATGGATCTCGTGCGCTAGTTCCAAGGTGATCTGCATATTATGTAGAACATGCTATCACCGGCATAGATTCGGCTATACGCAGACCCCAGCTCTGTTGAGAGCAGAGAGAAAAGAGCTCTCATGTGGTGTGATACGGGCTGAGGAAATGCTTTACAGAGAAGTGTTCAAAGTGCAAAGTGCCCGGGTAGGTACCCAGATTGGTATATTTCGACCTGCTTGTTGGCTCTAGAGAGAAGCAAGGAAGATCCCAACGCGGGCCAGGGAATGATTTTTCGGCCCGGTCCCCGGCAAAAATGGTGCGGTTGGAAACGTACTGAATGCATCGCCTTATCAGTCTTTTTCCGTGATCTACAAGTTGCAGTTACGCATGATACTTTTTTTTTCTTCATTCCAAGATTTTTATATATATGTTGTGTATGGTTGAAGGTCGGACGCATTTGGTAGCTATGATGTGATAGCTATGAGCCCATGACCCCATACTCGTAGTCCCGATGTGATGGATTAGGAATTGTATATGCGCATTCGTACTATGTAGTGCGCAAGTCCCCCCTAGTATGGCCCAGATGGTCGTAAGGAACTTGTGGGGTGACCAATCATCACATATACTTCGTATGTTTATGGTGCTGACATGAGGAAACCCTTTTTTTTTTTCTCCCGTCATCTAAAAATGAGATATACCTAGTTCAATTCAACTCGCGTGTAACTTCTTGTATGACATTACACAGCCTATTACCAAATCTATCACCAGTGAAATCTGGCACGTGTTTATAGCAACATATGGAAAAAGGGACCATCGATTTTCTGCGTTCAGACCTGCATATAACCTGGCGCCTGGGTACTTAGAATTAGGCCCCCCCACGCAGGTGCAGCCAGACAGCCAGATGCAGCGAGGCGACGATGGCATGTGGAGCAATTGGATTGCGTTTCTGCTTTTCCCCAGTCTATCGTGACCCTAGCTGCCTAGCTGCCTAACAGCTTAGCACAGGCCGGAAGCCCTAGCAAGTTACCAAGCAGATCACTAGCAACCCCAGCTCTGCATGACATTTCAGCATTTGCTACCTTGTCAGGCTTGTCTGCTTATTTGCCCTGTTCGATGAAGGATTTGAACTTTCGTAAACGAGGGATTACTTACTTCGGATCGTCTTCCGCGGCCCTTGTGATAACCTATCGATGAGCACAGCACAGCTTGTTCTCCACTTTTTCCCGACAAGGCCCTATGGAAGTACGTAGCAATAGGATCTGGGGTGTGGTGTCTGGGTGTGAGAATTACTGGAAGGAATAGGCAGGTGGCATGTTGGCAGGTAAGAAAGGGGAAAATATTGTACTATCTGACTATCTGACTATGTAAAGAAAGGAATTATCTACTACCTAGGCATGTACAATAAAAAACAATATGCCTCTCCCCTCTCCAACATTACAACATTATTCCGTATAGACTCCCTTTCTCCTTAACCCCTGTTCCCCCTCCAAACCAACACAATCACTCATTTCCTCTTTTCGCCTATTCCGTCTCCCCCTCCTTTCCAAATCCCCCATCCCCCCTTGAACAAAAACCCCCCTTCTATGCAGATGATACAATGCGATTGTTATTATAGGTAGACTTGCTTAGGGTACATAACTCGTTGGGACCATATTCGCCTTCGACTAATGTTAGCGACACACATACATGACATGTTGGCTGATGGTCGTACTCGTGCTCGTGCTCGTGCTCATGTTCATGCTCGCTTCCAAGTCGCCCCCCCAAGCCGTCTACCCCCTATCTACGGTACTGGTCTACGGTACTGGTCTACGGTACTGGTCTACGGTACTGGTCTGCGGTACTGGTCTGCGGTACTGGTCTGCGGTACTGGTCTACCTATACCGAGTTAGAGCTGCTGACGCTGCGCTGACTTCCAACCTGAGACCGTAGCCGTAACTACGGGAGCGGCCCGAAGTTAGCGTTACGCTTTGGCCCTTGGAGCGACTTTTTGGTGACTTCGGTTGGCAATTGGCAATTTGGTACCACCCGAACAACTTACACATTCCACCAACACATTTTGAAAGGGGGGAGGAAACGTCCGGATTGCCCGAATGGAGGCTGCTAATCTCACCAACTCACCAAAAGAGCGCGGTAGAAATCGGTCATTGGCTGTAAGACCGTCCTCGGCGCGAGCCACGTCGGGCTCGGCTCGCCTCCATACCCCGCATAGCCCGCGCTCTTTCACCGTTGCCCACCTCCCAGCTAGCCCACCAACGCCGACGCCACTGTTGGTGAGAGGGCAGCCGCCGTCGCCCACTCCAACTGCTGCTCATGTAAACAGCCACTTCCAGTATGCTCTAAGCTCAACCAAGAGTGTCCCTGCAGGCCTCGATGTACGTTGGCTTGGCACCTCCACCTCCCTTCTTATTTTCCTTTTGGTTGTTGATCTGTCTCACCCATCTACCAAACCCCAGCCCGAACCCTAGTAGACTGACATGTCAACTAAATATTTCCTTCTATAGTTCAATCCGGTGGCGTCCGAACAAGAATTGCTACGGACCGACCCTGGACCTGGTGGAGATGGTGATGGTGGTGATGGTGGTGATCATGAGGAAGATGACGATGGATCTACTCCCCGCCAGGCCATGAGAAGGTAGGTAGCTAACCATGTTTTTTTCTCCCGGCTCAAGCACGGCCACAAACTAATCATGGAGCTCTCCGCCGTACCCAGGGGTTCTACCAAGACCACGGCCGGTTCAAGCTCTTCGAGATTCTTCCGCTCAATAGTCTACAAGTTTGGTCGGACATTCAACCGGAGTATGTGCTACTTCTTAAGCTCAACCGTCAAAGTAAATAACCATGGTGCTGACACCCAATTGGCTACAAGATTACTTCTTGCCTCATGACAAGGTATGCGTAACTAGCCACGTGCCGCCCAAGCGGTTCCTTGACTGATAAAAGCAAACCGTATAGCAAGAACAAGAGAGAAATAGTAAGATGCTACCCTTCTATCGAATCGACTGGATAGAGACTGATAGATTACCCAAAATGGAAAGACCTCCAGCACGAAATTAGCGTTGAAGTGCATGATGGAGACCTGCATCTCTGTCCTGTAAAAGGACCCTCAAGGGTCCTCGATGTAGGCACGGGCACGGGAATATGGGCGGTAGAATTCGGCACGTTCCCTAAAGACGCCCTGATTAATTTGTATTTGGGCGGGTGCTAACATAGCAGTACAGCTAAGAGGAACCCGGATAGCGAGGTGATTGGGATAGATCTAAATCCTGTTCCGCAAACAACCCTCGTCCCATCCAATTGCCACTTCCACGTAGCGGATGTCGATGAGGAATGGAAGTTCGCCCGTCCATTTGATTTCATTCACGTGCGTAGCTTGGGCGAACCGGCCGATAAGAATCGGCTATTCCAGGCCATCTACGATAATCTCGCGCCTGGTGGCTGGGTCGAGTTCCAGGAATGGATTCTCTATCTCCAATCTCCAGACCGCTCACTCGAAGGCACAACTCTCCAGAAGTGGAACAAACTTATGGCAGAAGGAAAGTTATCCTCGCCCATTACCTGGCAATCACCTCCTTTTCATGTTTGCCTACCTGAATGTAAAATTAACCTTCAGTTCAGGCATCAAAAAGCTAGGAAGGTCGCTCTTCTACGTCCTCGAGTACAAGAATCTACTACAGCAGACCGGGTTTGGGAACATCGTCGAGCTGAAGTAGTATGTATAAAAAAATGTCGTGTCGGCATTTTCCTTCTTATACCCCAGAATCTTCCAGTATCCCAGGTTTATCCTCGAAGGTTTTGGGTGTATTTCGTTGAAATCGAGGTTTCTAGACATCTCTCGTGAAATTCCTAATACCCTAGAGCTTTCCTTAACCATCATTTATGCCCAGGGAAATAATTTCTCTATGAATTCTAGAATACTTATTGAAAAATGCTAACACAACATGTTTTCACACACGCAGTGCCGTTCCGACCAATACCTGGCCTCCAGGAAGGCAAAGCCAGAGGATCGGTTCTCTCCAAAAGACCAACACCCTGCAGGTCATCGACGTCTTCTCGTTTGGTATCTTCTCACAGGGCCTAGGTTGGTCCAAGGAGGCGCTAGATAAGCTACTAGCCGAAGTACGGAAGGACATTGAGAATACTCGTATTCACTCGTACTCTTCATTGTATGGAGCCTGACACGTTGCTTGGGGATAATTCGTCACTAACAAAAGACAGAATGACAGTATACTGTCAGAAGCCCCAGTCATCCTCGGCAGCGTCGTTCGATACGTCAGCGGCGTCGACATCGCCCAAGCAGCAGAGACCATCATTTTCATAATAACTCTGATTCCCACAACGTCGGTTTAGCTACAAGGAGTTTTGGCAGATTTCATGACGGGTGGTAGGCGAGATAATGGATCAGGGGCTCCAGACTGGACGGCGCGGCGTTAGGGAACGAGTGATCCGGGGGGCCTTTAGATGATAGAATATATAGAGCATGAACTCATCCCTTCACGCTAAGGTAGCTATGGCAAGTGAGACTGCTAGCAGCATGGCAATTTACTGGTACTCAACCTATTCCTATTGTAGTTCAGCGTGTGGTGTGAGTCGTTCTTTGGCCCAATGAGAAAGTCGTGGCTGATGTCGTTATAGGGGAAATCCAGCATACGTATCTATCTTACTTGTTTGGTATTATATTTGATTTCTATCATTAGTATATAAAGCTATCAGAATCACCAATCACGTACAAGGAACATGCTATAGCTGACGAATGTAGAGTTTTAGATACTCAACCATACTGAAGCAGCCTAAGACCCGGTTCGCTAGGTAGTCTAGACCTTGGAGGTGTATATTAACCAGGGGTATGCAACGGGTCATGACGATTCAACTCTCCACAACCAAGCCTCCAATTGGACAAGATCTAGAATACGACAACTTAAATATATTGAGTAGCTGAGGTATGGTAATTAACACCGCGGATGCAACCTTAATAGCTTGATTCGAGTCTTATCAGTAGCATTTCCCTCCGCGCTGGGACGCTGGGTAAGGCTCCGAACGAGATTTGCCACTCGCTTGGACGGTTAATTAGCTGGTTTCGCGGATCGCCTTGAACAAGCCGATAAAGCACGGAAATGAAGCGAGGGCTGATTGCTAGGTGTTTTTTTTTTCCTTCTTTTCTATTTACGTAAAGGAACGCGCTGGTATGTCCACTCAAAGATACGTTACCTAAGATATTTCCGGAGTAGTCGAGCTCGTGTCCTCGTCCATTCACGATCGTCTTATGCGTATGGATGGCTGCCGGCATCACGCATACTCAAGTTAAGATGTGGCTACTCGGAGCTCTAACATGCTTCGCTATTGTACAGAGTACACAGGCGAAGCTGAACTGTCCTCTGTACGGTTTAGGATATCCAAAGCCCACAAATCTCCTTGCCCAGGCAGGCATCCAGACGGTGAGAGAATTGTTGGACACTGCTTTCACCGAAAACATCGATAACGCCAATCAGACTGGCTCTGAGAGATTCTCGTACTCGGTTGAGGTCTTCTCTGCCGAGGAGGACTCTCCCTTATGGTCTCATCACTGGACTGCACCTAACTTAAAGACTCTCAACTCAACAGGCGTTTCCACTGTGGACCAAGATACTGTCTATCGACTCGGAAGTGTCACCAAGATCTTTACAATCTTGACGTTCCTGGCTGAAGTCGGCGATACCATGTGGAACGAGCCAATCACCAATTATATACCGGAAATCAAGGCTTTAGTGAACGCAGGCGTTGACAATTCACATTCTATCTCAACACCAGATTGGGATGCCATCACGATTGGGTCACTAGCGAGCCAAATGTCCGGCCTCGCCAGAGATTGTCAGTAGTTCTTGTTTTGTAAAGGCCAATTAAGTTGACTAATATCGATGTATATTATAGATGCACTCTTAGGGGAACTCACCCAAGGATCCAGTGCGACGCGACCAACTAGTATTGGCTTTCCTGTCATCGCGACAGACGAAATCCCCCCTTGTGGAAATAGACCGGTATGCAATAGGACGCGTATGTATATCCTCAGTGGCATTCCTCATGCCGCTAGAATATGAATACCAACCATTCATTAGAGTTCTTCGAGGGAATATCACGGTTATCTCCATCCTTCTCCTCGTTCGTCACCCCAGCGTATTCTGATATTGGCTACACCCTCCTCGCCGTGGCCCTAGAGCAAATGACGGGGAAAACATTCGGCACGATGGTCCAAGACAGGATAATTAAGCCGCTTGGTCTGAACCATACCTTCTATACCACGCCAAATGACTCCCTCGGGATCATACCTGGTGGAAGATATCTAACTAACTGGGCCTTCAATATGGGTAATGAATCCCCGTGAGTTTAGGCCTCAAGTGGACAACCCCTTTATCCACGTCTCATCTGACCCATTAAATGTGAAGTACCGGGAACATGTACACGTCGCCCTCCGATTTATCGCGACTTGGCCGAGCAATCTTGAAATCCACCCTATTACCTCCTGCTATGACAAGGAGATGGCTTAAACCTGTGACGTTTAGCTCAGACCCAAAATCTGCCGTGGGAACACCGTGGGGTGTACGTCAACTTCCGCTATCGAACAGTACCGGTACGTATGTGTCAATGTCCAGGGTACCTAAGAGACTCAGTATTAATCGTGTCTCTGCTGTAGACTCACTTTATCAGTTCGCAACCACATTCAACAAGGCTGGAAGTCTTGGGAAGTACAGCACATTTTTCGCCATCATCCCGGATTTCAATATTGGGTTTTCTATCCTAGCAGCTGGCGAGATGCCCGCCAGTCTCGCAACCAGCATCGCCGACACGCTGTCGAACACCTATCTGCCTACCATGGTAAATATCGCGCGGATTCAGGCGAGCGCGACGTATTCTGGCACATACACCAATTCGGATCCGGCGGTCAACTCGTCCTTAAGCATCGTGGTCGACAGGCAGGCTCCCGGCTTGAGCCTCAGTTCGTGGATCAGCAACGGAACTAACCTGCTCTGGTACTCGGTGGCGCTGAGTCAAAACGTGACGAAAGATTATTGGGATAAAATTCGACCGAGCGCCCGACTCTATCCGACTGGCTTGTGGGATGCGACGTCCGATGGAGGAAAAAGGGTTGCCTTCAAAGCGGTATTTGAGGATCTGAGTTTGGCCAATGCCTCAAAGCCGTTTACCACAGACTGCTCGACTTGGGTCACCGTCTCGGGTATTATGTACGGATCCAGACCCTTGGATCAGTTCATCTTCAACATCAACGCTGCCGGGAATGTGACGAGCGTGGAGAATGCTGCGCTGAGAAACAGATTGGACAAGGTAGTGTAATATTTCGGATATTGATTTTGATTGAGTAGGAAAAGAAGAAATGTTTTAGTCCTCTCTACCCTACCTAGTCCCTTTGCAAATATAAACTGTTGCTTCAGTATCTACACAGTTTAAAGGGGATGAGCAATTCCCTTCTTCTTCGCCTCCGTCCGCTAGGGGTTCCCGGCGGAGATAGACAATATACGTCATTACCATTGATCAAGTGCTGACCAGCTCATAGAGACACATCTCTCTCACTTCTGTATAATTCTTAAAACCTAGCCACGATTCGGTCGTAGTCCGTAGTGGAAGTAGATGGCGCGGAAAGGCGGCTACTTGCCTATCGGAGTTAGAGTACGTCCTTAGGAATGCATCACCCTATCAGGATCTCGCTGTGACCTTTGGATTGTGAGGGGATAGGGTGTCTAACCAATGGATGACATACATTAGGTATGTCACTGGCGTCGCATCGAAGGCGGAGTATCCGGCCATGACCGAATGCCGGTTAGACTTTCGGCAATGGCCAAAATTCACCTATGTCCGATATGCCTGTTTTCGAAGACAAGATCATCGTGGCGCTTCCCGACTACAAGGTAGAAAGGAAGAATCGAGCTATTCTCAGACATATTACCTGATATCCTTGCCGGGGTACGCCGGGACCACTCAACGATACGAAAGCCGGTCTCTAACAGCAGACCGGGGATACTTTCAAAGACCGGTCACCGGTGTAGGGCTTGCTGGCCGGAAGCTTTTACCAGCTCACTCTCCCTTCGTGGCCATAACACGGATATCACGTCCATTGTCGCGTCTTCGGTCTACCGACACCCTTTACAAAGTAATTGATAATCCTCTGTAAGGAACCCATGACACGTGGGTATTGTATCCCTACTATTGCCGCCGTACTTTGCCAAATTACATCTCATCAGATACAGTATATAAGTATCAAGGTCCCTACTCTAAATATTAGATTTCTTTCTCCATCGCCATCATCCCATTATCCTCTTAAGTCGCCACCGCTCTATCTTAAATACTGAATAACTTGAGTTCTTAACCCTTCATTTTACGCCATGTCAGCTTCAAAACCATTTGACATTGCAATCGTCGGCGGGGGAATAAGTGGCCTTACGCTTGCTATCAGCCTTTACAAGCAGAACGTTCCTGTAACCGTCTACGAGTCCGCATCCAAGTTCGGTGAGATTGGCGCAGGAGTAGGATTTGGTCCAAATGCCGTCCGTGCTAGTACGTGCAACTTCTCCCTGTGACTTGATTCGTGAGGGGGTTGCTAGCCCGAGAAGACAGCTGTTAACTCTCGGTGGTATAGTGGCGTTGATTTCACCGGAAATCGTCGAAGGGTTCAATCGGTGCGTCACTCAGGGCGAGAGGAAGGAAGACTGGTTTACCGTCCGGGTCGGCGACCACCGAATGGCTGGCCCGAATGAATTCCTGAGACAAAAGGAGAACGAGGGGCTCAAGGTCGGGGACCCGATTTTTGAAATTCATTATACCAATAATGACCTCGCTGGCGGTGTGCACCGAGCTCACTTCTTGGACGAACTTCTTAAGCTGATTCCCGCCTCCGTGTCAAAACTCGGTAAAAGGTTAGTTGATATCAGTACCGCCGCGGACGGTTCACAAGATGCCGTGCTACATTTTTCAGACGGGACAACGGCGCAACGTAAGTATAAAAAATAAAACCGAGCCTGCCTTTTTTTCTCTTTGCACGCAAAGCGAACATCTTCTCGAAGCCTACAGACGTATCTCTCAAATTCTAAAATACAGGGGGAAGAATGCTAATACGACATGTGTGTAGACAGTGCTGTCGTGGGCTGCGACGGCATTAAGTCTAAGACCAGAGAAATTCTACTCGGCGTCGATGCTAGGGCTGTATTCTCCGGGAAGTATGCCTGTGAGTATAAAAACATTGGAATCCCCAAGTCTCAAAATGAGCACTCTTTGAAGCTTCTAGACATATTAAATCAAATCTTACAGTGCCAGTGGAAAATGGCTAATATAACATAATACACGCAGATAGGGGCCTAATACCCATGGAAAAGGCCATTGAGTTGTTAGGCAGAGGAATTGCACGTAACAGTCAGATGTATATGGGCTATCACAGTCACCTCCTTACCTTCCCCATTGAAAAGGGGAAGACGATGAACGGTTGGTGTCCTAGGAACATCCTATCTTCCTTTCCAGTTTACTGACGCAAAATAAAGTCGTGGCGTTTAGTTCCTCTCAGTCGTGGACGGATCCGCAGTGGGTCGTGAAGGCGTCGAAGGAGAAGATGCTCTCCGACTTCGATGCATGGGGCCCGACGGTTCATACGAGTGAGTATAAAATAATGGATATGTCATATCTACGTCTTGTTCTTTGTTCTCTAAAATCCCCAGAAGAAATGTTAACAAGACATGTTTAATACACGCAGTCATCAATTCTATGGAGAAAAGCGACATCTGGGCCCTGTTCAACGACCCCCCTTCGGCGACCTACTACGGATTGAGCCCACGTATCTGTCTTCTGGGGGATGCTGCCCACGCGACTACGCCACACCAAGGCTCTGGTGCGGGTATGTGTATCGAAGATTGCTACATCCTCGGTCGTTTAATTGCCGAAGTGTCAGGCGCTCAAGATCTAGGCAAGGCTTTCCGGGCATACGACGAGGTGAGGCGGCCGAGGACTCAAAAGCTGGTCAGAACAAGTAGGGAAGCGGGGATGCTCTATGAATTCGAAGCTGAGGGCGATGATCTTGAGGCGATTGAAAAGAATTTCAAATCTAGAATGAGTTGGATCTGGGATGTAGATCTGCAGAAAGATCTGGAGAAGGCCCTTTCAATCCTCGCAGGATAAGTCTTCGTAGGCGACCAGGTTAGACTGACTTAAGAAGTTGAAGAACGATGGTCGGGTGTGATGGAATATTAAAGCTCATTAGTACATACCTAACTCAATACCTACTGTGATAGTTAACCGTCAAGACTCTTCAGGTTGATGCTTTTTGGAGAACATTTTAAATCATATGCGTATTTTGGCCGACGTGAAATAATAATCGGTATTATACATGTAAGGTAATCAGTCGCTCAAGATTGCCTGCGTCCACCATCAGGTATAACTAACTCGCACACGTATTACGGTTTTCCATGCCCAAATAAAAGAAACATTGAGCATGGCAACCGCCGCAAAAGCTTTCTATAGAAGGGCATCTTGCCCCTTTTTAGCAAGCACTATGCGCAGGTGCAGATCCTGCTAGATGCCTCGAGACACTGCAACAACGAGAGTTAGATTACATCTCTAAGCAAGATATTTTGGGTTCGAAACGTGTCTCAAGAGTGATAAATCTTGAATAATTCCTGATGTGTTTTTTTATTACTCTTGAATAGGGGGAGGGGGAGGACTCAGATATTACTTACCCCTGCGTTGTCGCAAGTGCAACCACTGTCCACATTACAAATTAGATATCCACAGGTTCCAACACCGCTCTATAGATACCTGTTAATATGTATCCCTTCTCAGCCTGGCGGTACTGAGACTTACGCATTGACGAGGGGATAGGGCAGCTGCAACACTCGCAGCGAATGTCATGATGGCAAGGGCGGTGAATATGGGAAATTGCATATTTAGGTATTATATCGATTACAAGACCCTTACGAAAGAAAGTCTGATGATAGAAGAGCATATTAGAAGGGAAAGAGAGTGATCGCCTGAGGCCTTTATAGTAAAAAGATACACACGGCCGATTTCAGGAGAGCATTATAACACGGCAAGGGGTGGTCAGCAAACTCCATCCCATATTGACTTTCATATAAAATGTATTTGAGTATAAATCCTTCCTGATGATGCACTCGCGCTTTCATTCCTGAATGGTACATTTC
Source organism: Hypoxylon perforatum (assembly GCA_028571165.1). Classification (NCBI taxonomy): domain Eukaryota; kingdom Fungi; phylum Ascomycota; class Sordariomycetes; order Xylariales; family Hypoxylaceae; genus Hypoxylon; species Hypoxylon perforatum. The sequence goes on from JAOXNQ010000002.1 coordinate 1,204,170, forward strand.
GCCAGGAACATCTTGGTTGATGATCGACACACGCGAGGCACAGCAAAACGGCGAAGCAATATTCCTTGAAATTATTCCTTCGATCTATATTAACTCCTCATTTGCACGACTAGAAGACGGATTCTACGTACGGAGAAGATATTTTGTGGGATATGTTGCAATTCCTCCTCTATACCCCCATTCAGCTGAAACGCCCAGTTAATGCGAAGCCGCGAAAGACTAACGCACGCCAGGCTAAAGACACTGACGTATAGTAGTTTACACCTCGTATCGATCTGTGGCATGCTCAACCGGACGGTATATAAAATAGTCAAAGCTTGCTGGCAAGCCAGTGCCATTAACATCAGAGCAGGCCATCCCCACAAACGCCCCTGTGAAGCTGCCATGGGCCTGGTGGCCACCACACTCGTCCGAGAGGATAGATGCATCGTAGCACGGGCCAATTCTCTTCAGCTCCTCACCTTCTATGCCATAGTAAAAGTACAGCTGGCGGCCGCGAATTTCTAGCGCTAGCTTCACCTTTCCATCGTTCGGAATCTGGACCGGGTCGGCTAGCGGCAAATTGATTCTGCCGTCAGGCCACGATGCTTCCGAGGTTAAAAGCAGCAGCTCCCGCTGACCGTCGGAATGGGCCGTCACGGTGAGATAGAAGAAATTATAACGGCAGTAGTATGCTACCAGGCCGGCGAACTGTCTCTCATCGGTCGGAGAGAAGTCGATCACCGTCTCGGCATCATAAGAGAAGTGAGTTTGACGTCTTGCGACGAGCGCCTGCTCGAACCAGGACCCGATAGCCTCCCTGCCGAATAACTTGAGCTTCCCACCTTGAGTAGTGAAGATGCGCTCCATCTCGGGCGTTCTCAACCATTGGAAATCCTTGTGAAGGCCGTCCTCGAAGGTGTACCGCTGTTCTGCCCAATACCTACTGTCGTCTCGTGTCCCAGGCACGTCGACGTGGAGCGAAGGGACGGGGCCGTTCTTTACAAATAGCCAGTCGTCCTGCCAATAGGCCTCTTGGATAGCTGTTTCGCGACCCAGCACGCAGCGGCGTTTTTGCGTTGTAGGACGGCCGGCTAAATGTACGAGATAAGTTCGCCCCTCAGGGGTCTCCACGATATCGCCGTGGCCGGCTCTCTGAAGGGCTGCTTCAGGCGCGTTCTTCGAGGTAAGAATGGGATTCTGCGGGTGCACCTCGTATGGCCCCCAGATATCTCGAGAACGAGCTAGCGTGCATGCGTGTTCATACGCGGTACCACCTTCAGCTGTTAAGAGGTAGTACCATCCGTTCCTCTTATAGAGGTGTGGCCCCTCGACAAGGTCCAATTCCGTTCCGAGGAAGATGTTTTTCTTCGGTCCGACGAGCTTGCCAGCTAAAGGGTCGAACTCTTGCAGGACGATGCCCGCAAAGGAACGGGGTCGGCGCCGATGGTCTTGTAGCATGTTTACAAACCATTTTTTCCCATCGTCATCGTGAAAAAGCGAGGGGTCGAAGCCGGAAGAGTTGGTATACACGGGATCGGACCACGGTCCCTCTATGGACGGGGCACTAACAATGTAATTGTGAGTATCCTTGAGGGAGCCGTCTTTGCGTTTCACATCCGTATATACAAGCCAGAACTTGTCACCGTCGTGCGAGAGACACGGGGCCCATACGCCGCAACTATCAGGATCACCCCGCATGTCCAGTTGCGACTTGCGGGTCAACGGGCGCGTTACCAGCTCCCAGTTTGCTAGGTCTCTGGAGTGATGGATCTGCACGCCGGGATACCATTCGAATGTGGACGTAGCGATGTAATAGTCGTCGCCGACCCGAACTATCGACGGGTCGGCGTTGAATCCTGGTAGAATTGGGTTGCGAACTAACGGCATTTTCCTACCACGTGAGTAGAATTTATAAATAGGGGTCGAATAACAAGGTAAACGGGGACGTTTCACCAACTCAATTCTAAAGAAAGATAATATTTAATAAGTATTGGCACGAGTCCAGCAACTCCAATCCTCGGTAGCAGTCGATAATGATGTCCCGAGGGAACAATCGAATTTAACCGGAGTAGGCAATGCACTAGGTTAGGTACATACCAGGTATCTAAGGTAGGCACTTTAGGTACCTAGGGTAGTTTAGGCGGCCCATCCGATCCAACAAGTAGAGTACTCTCGCGACAGCGCATTTCCTAAAGAACCAAGCCACCGCCTTCTGGTTGGTTCTCCTTGGGTCCCACGGTATGTTAGCTAAAGGGAGCTGTATTCAATATTGCTTCTCCCGCTTTTTCTCTAATTGTCTAATCCTGTTCGTCATCTGGAGCAATGCAATGCAAACACAGTATAGTTTTGATCTGTTGATAGGCAAGTGTGATAGTATTAGAGGACGTCTACCAAAAGATGTCATATCCCAATATTGATATAAAAGATCTGGATTGGTCAATTCTTATATTAGCCACCGACGAGTAAGGGTTTTACAACGCCACAGCTTGGAGAAGATGCAATATATTGATTTCACAGAGATTGCCCGCTGCCAGCTAATTCTACCTAGGTACCTAGGTACCTACCCCTTTCGTACAATTCGTGCGGCTATACCCGGTCTAGATATCGAAATCAGTACACGCCTGCATATTATAGGCAGGCAGATGGCTACCTACCTATTGTTCCATTGCCCAATGGGTACTTCGGTAGGTCTTGACCTCCTCATTTCTGTCGTGAATCTGATACATAAATCACTGTCCTCAACCCTAGGCCCTAGGCACTTACGACCTCGCCTCTCCTGGATCTTTGCATACAATTGGCATCACGAACTTATTAGTCATGGCTGGCCACGTGTAAGTCAAGTACCTAAGACCCAACGACCAAATTGAAGAGCCGCTTCTGATGTATGTTCGCTACTTAAAGAAATATGATGGACGACTGTCTAATATCTAATCGTTCGTGAATGCGCGACCCTGTATCTCCACGGTGCAATTATACAGACCTATCCTAATCAAGGAGCCCATTAGTGCAGCCAGAGACCCTAAGATCTGCTCTTCGCCTGCTCGTGTCGCAAGGTTCCGTGACACAGCAGCCTTTCGTCGAGCACGTTCGCGCCAGGTTCCGCGATAATCCGCCGCGCCTAGAGCCCCCCGAGAGACTGTTCCCCGGCGATGACGTTGTCTCTCGGGAATGTCTGGCATCCCTTGCGCAGACACGGTGCATCTTCTCGTGCAAGCTACCCCGAGAATCACTTCCATAGTTAGTTAACGCCGACGTGCAGTTCTGAGCATTGTGCTTGATCATATGCTTAACTGTTGTAGCCTGGAATATTTAGTAAGAGCTATTCTGCAGACAAAGATCCGGGTGAGTACGTTCCATAATCGTATGCCTGCCTCTTCGCTACCAGTCTTGGAACACGAAACTCGGAGCAAATCGAGACTGTCCCCAGAGACTCTACCGTACCTCAAGTGAAGGCCAAAGCTCACTCAGTGTACTATATACCGCAGTGGACAGAAAACGGCGAGCTAGCAAAGAAACTGGCAGAATTGGACGGAGATGTGGTTCAAGCGGTCCAGGCACTCAAGGAATCACGCCCAGAGCCCAGTACAGAACTCTTAAACTCGCTCGATAGCCTTCTCGACAGCTTGAGGAGCTGTAAACAACACTGCGACGGGGCCGTACCGCCTATGAAATTCCCCTTCACACGTGCAAGACGACAGCTTCTCGATGCAACAGACTTCCTATTTCCCGACACCACTCCTAAGCGCGAGACCATTAAACAAGCAGTATTCGCTATGACTGCCAAGGAGACTGGAAGTTCTGCCGTGGAGACGTTTCAACTTGGTCCTTTCGTGATCCCCAGGCTTTTCACCGGCCTATGGCAATTGTCGTCCCCGTCTTGGGGTTCCGGAACCGCAGAGAGCCAAGAAGCCGCTCTTCTTCACGCCGTCGAACGTGGTTTGGTAGCCGCCGACATGGCAGATCACTATGTAGGTGATCTTGAACGAGAGTCAATATACGCGGGGCTGAACTCTTGTTAGGGCGATGCAGAGCTTGTGTATGGCGAATTTAGGGACAAAATCGCTCCTGAAGTGCAGAGTACTCTCTACGCGGCAACAAAGTGGGTAAGTACACCCACTCCGTAATGGTTGGGTCTTGGCCAACCGAGATAGTGAGGCTTACAGCGCGAAGTGTATCTTCTCAGCAATTCCGACACCTGTGACTGCGTCATTCGTGTTGAGCGGAGTACGTGAGCGATGCCGTCGGCTAGGAGGTCGGGTGGAACTACTTCAATTCCACTTTTACGACGTACGCATCTCCCATCTAGCAAATGGTATAGGAGTGAAAGCTGAATGGTAGCCAGTACGAGGCCAAAGAATATCTCGACATTCTCGTCGAACTGGTCCGCATAACGATTTCTCATCCGGAATTGGTGGCTACGATTGGCCTCTGTAACTTTGACTCGGAGCATGTCGTAGAGGCGTGCGAGTATCTGATCGCTAAGACGGGCGCAGTTGGAATAGTGTCGAATCAGGTACAGGTAGGCATATCACGTAGGGGGATCTACCGGCTGCGTACTCAACTCCGCCTCTAGTTTTCGCTCGTCGACGCACGACCATTACAAAAAATGGTCCATGCGTGTGAGAAGTATGGATTGAAGCTGCTCACATATGGGTCCTTTGTAAGCCTCGCCTTATATTTCTTAAGCATGTTAACTGTGGTATGCTAACGCCGTTGCTATCCGCGGCATTGTAGTGCGGAGGCTTTCTATCGGAACGATGGCTCAACGAGCCGGCCCCCGAAGTCTACCTGGAATCGAATCAGTTAACGCCTTCACAGCGAAAGGCATGCCGTCTTCTTTCCCCTTGTCTTGCGAGGATGTTATTAATAAGTGGTCTTCAGTACTTCGATATGATCCGGACGTGGGGTTCATGGGACGAGTTTCAAGTCTTGCTCCGTTGTCTTTCGGTGGCAGCTCGTAAGCATAGCGCAAGCATCTCCAACATCGCGACAAGGTGGGTTTTGCAGCAGCCATCAGTAGGCGCGGTCATCGTTGGTACCCGGTTGGGGGTTTCTGAACATGTCGAGGACAATCTGAACATATTCGGGTTTGAACTGGACCACGATGATATATCCAGCATCGGAGCGGTAGCGCTCGGCTCTTCAAGGGAGAAGACCGTGAGTCTGTTCACAAGGCTTGGAGATTGCGGGAATGAATATCGTAGGTTACACTGAATTCGATTCACTTTGAGGTCCTAGGAATGCCATTCCTTTCTGAAGCCCGTGACCATCGACGTAGGTTATCGAGGGGGATATGAGGACATTTCGGCCACTCCCATTATCACCACTAAGCAATTCGGATAATCTCATGGCCTCGACCTGGAGCCAGTCATCAAATCATTATTGCTTAGGGGAGTGTTTTCAGACTCTCCTGTTACTCGGCCAGAGAGATAGGTATGGGAATCTGGAAACGCATTCTCCAGAAGGTACCTAGTTCCTAGTTGATGGAATGACTGCAACCCTTATCTTTATGAAGAACACCTGTTTATTTTTGATATTTGGTTTCAATGGAAGGCCACCCCGTTGTGACGCCCGGTACGGTACAGGTACTATCTATTAACACATAATAAGCGGAGTACAAGGCAGTCTTATACGCGCACTATGCGAAAAGGTTGGTTCGCCTATTCGCTTTGAGAAGCATAAGATTTCTTTGAAAAAAAAAAAAGAATGAAATAACCAGTCACCACTGAAACTTTTTATATTTTAAACGCCAGACCCCTTTTATCAATCCATATACATCGGTTCGCTACCGCTAACGCCCTGAACAATTGTTCCGTAATCACCATTATTCATTATCGCATGGCCATGTTGACTATGCATGTGTCCCGACATCGAGTTGGTCGTATTCAGATTCTGCATCGTCTGCCGCACGTCGAGACCCCTATTGGGCCCCGAGCCGTTGACGGCAAATCGGGCTTCGGTTGTAGCTGGTAGTCGCTGGCCCTGGCCTCTTATTCGCGGCACGTCAAGTTGCTGGTGTGACTGCGTTGGCGGCTTCGTGACGATCGGTGTAATGGGCGTGAAGTTGTCGTCATCCTCCATTTCTGCGTCGGCATCTTGGTCACTGTTGTCATCGTTGTCGGCTGCTGTACTTGAGGTGACGGCCGGCGTCGTTGTTATCGTCGCTGCTGCCGTTGTTATGGGATGTATATCGTTTGCCTGCGAGTTACTTGACGTAGGAATAGGCCTTTGCTGTGGCTGCTTGCGGTTTGCTACTTGGGATGAATTCGCGGGCAGAGAGCTGGACGTTGCACTGGTCGGGGTTGGCATCGGCGTCGTTTGATCGAGTGGTCTTTGCCCAGCCATACCGGGCCCTCTGGACGATACAATAACCGCCTTCCAGCGGTCAATAGCCCGGGACACGATTGTATCGAGATCTGCGTGGCGGTCTTCTGTATTGAGACCGATACTTCGAGCTCCTTTTATGCCGAGGTCGTATACATAGGACAGCAGCGATTTCTCGATAGGAATCGTTGCTGGTGGTGCTATTCTAAACTCCCTCGGCTGCTGTAGACGGTTGAGCTGGTCGATCTGCGTCTTGAGGTTTTCGTTTTCCTGTTTGATGGCATGTTGAGTCTCCTTTAGCTTTTCAACTTCCTTCTGTCTTCTTCCTACGCTTCTTGCCAGCTCGAGACCCCAGAGCTCCGTCCTCCTATGCGCGGGGAGCTGCTCCCAGACGTGGTAGGTTGATTGTAAGTGCTCTCCGACCTGCGCCTCAAGCGCCCCTGCTGCTTCTTCGGCCTTTTTTATGCTCTCGCGCAAGTCATGTGGGACGTGTGTGTATGATGGAGGGAACGTCAATTCTTCATGCGATGCCGTCGTCGCCATGGCACAGGTAACTCTCCATTTTCTGAACTCTTCTTGAAAGTACGTCTTGAGTGCGTCGTACTGTTTCTGCGCCGGGGGTTGTATGGACCAGGAGGTCGATGTCGGGTGTGGCGTGGAGGAGAACAAGGTGGGGGGAGACTGGAGACATTGGAGCGTGAGGGCGGGAAAGTCTAGAGAAAGGGGGTCGAAGTCAAACGGCAGGGAGTTCATCTCGATCTGCTGCCTGACCAATGTAGTTAGTAACGCAACGTAAAATGACATAATCGAACCCTGGTCTTACTTGGCTGCCCGCCATGAACTGAGTAATTCTCGTAGGGCTAACTCGGCAGCTCTCGCTGTATCCATGGCATCGGCGAGCTTCTGCCTGGCGTCCAGCTGAGATTTCTGAACCGTCCTGCTCGGTGCACGCTGCATGGTAGGACGCCTCGACGAATCCTGGCTGTTGCTCTCGTCCGGGCTGCTCTTCAGCTCTCCATTTGTCGCCGGAATGTCATTGATAACACCGGTACTTTCCCAGGTTGGCTGGAAGGGATACTTGGGCATCTGATTGTCCACGACAAGCTGTCCATCTTTCGGAATGGCGGGGGCCTTCACGCCGGAATCGGGTGCGGGACTCTTCTTCGAAGAGGCTATGGGGGTGCCGGGCGTGGACGGGTCCCGACGTGCGAGAGAACCCCTAGGCTGCCTACGGGTGATATTCCCTCGCATCTTTTTAATAGCATCGACATCATGAATACCATCAGGGGCCTTGGGGTTCTTCTCCTTAATATACAGATCTAAATGCCTCCCTAGCGATGAGGATGTGAATGCTTGGCCGCAGTAAGGGCAATTTCTATCTTTCGCGGCGCTCGATTTGGAGGCGCCTGGGGACTCGGCGGCGGCGGCGCTAGCTCCCTCGGACATGACTAGAAGAGCTTTGGCTTAAATCGGAACAGGTCGAATTAACGAAGGTAGTCGATATCTAGTATAAAGAGCGACGGGGGGTGAGTAGGGATGGAGAGAGGCTGAGGAAGAGGAAGAGAAAAAAAGAGGAGATACTGTATATATCATCAGCATCAGCAAGCGCCCCTACGGAGCATCCCCCATTCGGATCTCATCCAGGAAGGAGGCTCCTGAGAGGGATTCCTAGGAGTCAATGGAGGGTTCTGCAATGGCTTGTTCATTTATTTATAGGGTAAGGGGATGTGCTGTGGGAGTAGAAGAAGAGACGGGTGCTGTCTCTCGTTGCAAACGTGAGTGTAAATGTTTCTTTTTAAGAATGCTCTCCGTTTGGCACCTTTTTTCTTTGGGGGGGATTTTCCGTTCAGGGGGTCAACGGTCAGGGGTTGGACGTAACTTCAAGGTTGGAATATACCTATCCTGTGCTGTATTCACGTTAGCGCCGGTCTAGGACACGCCCGCGAATACGACTAAACTTGAAAAGACTTAGGTACCTCCTTGGCCAGTAGCGGACCCACGCTGCCTGCGGCTGAGATCAGCTGGTCCCAGCTGGTCCCAGCTGCAGTGGAGTCGCTGGATGAATAAGATCGGCGTCGGTCTTCGGAGCTTGGACCAACTTTACTTAGTACCTACCTACCTACCTAGGTAGGCTACTTAGCTCCCAATACCGAAACTACGCCCTCAACGTGATTTGTCGCAATAACTTGATCGCAAACTTTCAACATTCAGCACCGGTCACAACAATTACCCCAAACTTCCTACATCTCTTTTCTCTGGAAAAGTCTATTCTTGTCCTCAGTCAAAATGCCACCCGGTACGTCATCTACTATCCCAGCACGACTTATTCGTCAAGTCCCAACATCCATCGCGCGCGCGTGCGCGTGTGCGTGTGCGTGTGCGCGCAACATCCCGTCCATTTTATTCGTAACGAATCCCACCAACGCGATATCGAAGAGTGCGATGCCGTGAAGAAGGCTGAAAGCTAATTGTTTCGTTCACAGCTATAAGCGACGAGGAGGCCTCCGAATACGGCGAGGCAACTGCCCCTAAATCATCTACGCGCGGCAAGAAAGCCGCGTCTAGTTCGAGAGATGCTGAAGGGACGCTCGATGTCGTTATTAGAAGTGGTATCGTGAACGGCGATGCTGGCGGCGGTGACCAAGCGGAAGAGGATGACGAGGAGGAAGGTTTAGGCGAGGACCTTGGGGAGGATGAGTGCGTATCTCGTCCATGTGAATGGACTTGGCAGCGAAAGAAATAAGTAATTGATATTAATCAGCAGATAGGTTTATCGTCGAGAAGATCCTGGGCCATATGGCCGATCCTAAGGATGTAAGTAATATCGCGGACACATGTTTCTGGCGACTCGCTAACCAGCCATGCAGAATTCGGTGAAATTCAAGGTTAAGTGGGAAGGTTGGGAGAAGAAGTCGGATCAAACTTGGGAAGATTATGATAATCTCAGGTAATTGGGACCGATTCTCACCCTCTGCCATTTCGCAGGCAGGACTGGAGTTCTGCTCCTGCACTTAACTGTGCTCTCTAACGGGATTGCGATTAGGGAAAACGCCACCGACGTCCTTGACGAATACCTGGCCAGCGTGGGTGGCCTAGACAAGATCCTGGAGGATTCGAAAACGGCGTTGAAGACGAAAAAGCGTGGCAGGCCTGCCCTAGGCACACCGACCAACGGCGCGAAGCGACGACGGAACGACAGTCATCCTGGCTCGGAAACACCACCTGTGAGCGGAAGGGTTTGGAGAACCCCGACAGGTTCTTGGGAGAACGATGTCGAATCTATCGATGCCTGTCACGACGAAGCTACGGGCAAGTTGATTGTTTATCTCACGTGGAAGGACGGACACAAAACCCAGCATGATACCAAGACCGTCTACAGCCGATGCCCACAGAAGGTTGGTTAATCGTAACAGAGAACTCCCTTTTTACGGACTGGCTAATACCTGGATTTAGATGCTTCAATTCTACGAGCGCCACGTCAAGATAGTCATGCAATCATCCGATGGTCCCACGAAGGATGAGGCATGAGTATCTACGATCTAACAACCGTGGATGAGGCAGATAGGAGGGTCTTATGAGAGGAAAACTAGGGATTTGCTTGGCCTAGGCGAGGACTTGGCATATGTCTATGGGGAGGGCTTTTGGAAGGGACCATGAACAATATAGGACGGGCCAGGCGAAGACGAAAGTACCAGACGTTACGTATGTTCGAGGCCTCGGAAGTTCCTTTTTTCTTTGGCGACGAAGACCTTGTTTCTTCGTCCCTGCTTGACTGTACTACCATACTACTTGCCGGAGGAATAACGAAGTTCTCGTTTGCTTTACATAATACCTACATTGGCATGCTAGAGCTGACTTATAAAGTGCATAAAATAAAACCGAGACCAAGTGACTTAATATAGGTATCGAAATCAGCAGCCTTTCCTGGGATGTCTCATATCCCGATCTTGGATGTCTGAATGTAGGGAGGCGGAGGCAGTAGACGAAAGGGGGCTGGGGATTGCACTAAGGCAAGCGTTAAAACGCTTAAAAGCTTTGGTCCACATTATGGTGTGTGGGCGCGTTGTAGACCCCTGGACCCCTGCAATTAAGGACCTCCAACCGCGCAATCCCGTTACCACAGGCCCGCCAACCACCTACTAAAGGTACCTACCCCTGTCGGGTCTCCCAGCTAACCTAGCCTTGCGCATTTTCGACCCAGCCTCGCTATTTACTTGCACAGAATGGCGGGGCAACCAGCAGTATTTGTACCATCTCTACGCATTCCAACCGCTAATGTTCCTTTCTTTCTGTTACTCTGCCTTCTATTTTCTACTCTACTTTTGTATCCAACCTGATCTGGTCACTTGCTGCCATCCTACAATACACCCCATCTTACCAGAAGCCAGCATTACAATACCTAGGCGACGCAACCACTTTTAGCGCTCCCAAGCATCACGACCAAACTATCCTGACACCGTTCATTATTTGGCACATATCGTCAAGTGTGAGGAAGAAAGAAAAAAAGCGTGCGAGACTATCAATTTGTCTCACTTGATCAAAAGACGACTGACTCTTTGGAATTTAACAAAAGAATTTCATCGTACCTTATCTTACCCATTTGATCCTCGAATCCGTCATCCCGCATTTGTTGCCCACAACCAATTCACTCGAACAAATCGCAACCATGGTCAAGGAAAACGACGTCATCGCCATCATCATCATCGTCCTCTTCATCGTCCTGGCCCTTATCGCCTTCGGCATTTATCGGTTAGTCCACCTGGCTCGGACCCAGGGGACTGTATCCGAAGAAAGTTCGGGCTCTGGAAGTCTTGCCGATGACTAGTAAGACGGAGGTGTCCCGCGGGGCTATTTCGACTTGCTCGAGTCTGTTTTTGGGTCGCCCCCTCCGAATCCATACATGTAGTTGGCGGTAGCCCCCTACATTACACTACACCCACTCTATCGTACAGGGTATTGAGGGAGCCGACAGTATGGAGAGCTGGACGACGAGACCTTTTCCGACCGTTACCAATAGCCGTGGGAAACCCCTACCTATGTTGGATGGATTTACACAATCACATTCACCAAGAGTAGCTGCGCCATATTCGCAACTGCATATATATATTTTTACGGCGTTTACGATCTACAGTGTACATATAAGAGGGAACTAGCATTCCGGTTCACCGGCGCACATCAAGTTATTTGGATTTAGGGATGAGAATTTGCGACCATCCAAGAACGTATCATGGGCAGCTTATCTTAAGAGACCGGGGTAATACTTGATGAGAAATAGGGTCGGGAAGAGATGTATGAAGAGGAATACGCATATAACGAGCCATACGATACCAATAGTTAGACTACGACATGGGACAGAGGACATAGGACATCATAGATAGAGAGCGGAGATGAGTGGTCATGAAAAAAAAGTTACTTCAAATTTCTCAAACATTCGCAATTACTCAATACTACACCTTGAAACGCCACGCTCAAATGCTTTACTTGCATAGTATCCCTTCAAAATAGTTATCTGAATCTTATGCTTATGAGAAGTTTATTGAAAATAGGGATGAGAAAAGAGTAGCAAGTATGGCATATCACAACGTTTCGGCTTCTCGAGTTTCAAGTCATCAATGCTTAATATAGACTATACCGTGTTCTCTTCGCGTCTCGTACTTTGTTCTAGCTACCTTGTTACCCATCAAAGCGTCGCCCACCGCGCAGTCTGTTATGCTATTCCAGTATATCTAGGCGCCTTAGGCATGCAGATACTTCGTTGCAATGTCTAGAAAGCCGTCATCATATTCCAGAAGGTCAGATGTTGGTTCTTGAGGAATAAGAATTGCGGTATTTGAAACCTCAAAGCCGCCCTGCATGTTATGTTTTCAATACCTGATCCGGTTGTTTTAGGCCACACCCCTAACTCCATGTTAATGCGTATACGTTTATGATTATCCGTTCTATTGCTCCAAATAGGAGGGTGGCTTAAAGAAAAGGCTCGCTGTTGGGCACTTTCGACGTGCAATGGGGAAAAATTTGAAAACCATGTTGTCCTTGTCCTTGTCCCTGCCCCTATATCCGAAGGTATATTCCGCCATTCAGACAGTCACCTAGCCAAAAGGTAACCTCTTTACCCCGTATTGTACGTCGCTTTTATGCCAGCAATCGGTCAAGTATCTTGGTCGTAACACCGGGTCAATTCCAAGCCAATACTTCGCCGGTTTTCAACCCATTAGGTGCTATTAAAGCCGCTCTCTTCTTCGAATTTTTTTGCGGCCATCGGATATATGGGTTCAACTCCCCTTCCCTTCGGGAGTAAGGGTAAACCATCCACCTCGTTCCCAATTTCCTTGCGCGTAGAGACACGCCGATCGAATTTCGCCGTCAGTGATGCCGTTTAATAGAGTGTCTAGCCGTTTGAAATCAATAGGTTTAAGTATCCAGCCGTCAAACCCGGCATCAACATAGGTTGTCCTGTCTCGTTCCAGAAGAGAGGCTGATACAGCGAAGATAGGAACGCGTTTATAGTCGGTAGCAAGAGCAGATAATCCTGGACACTCGTCTGACTTTTCGAATGCTCGAATCATCTTAGTACTAGTAAGACCATCGACGATGGGCATCTTCAAACAGCAAAGGTTAGTTCTGCTATATATACACCATGTTACGTCGCAAACTCACCTGCATATCCATGAGAACTATGTCAAAAGCCGCCGGTGCTCCCTTGAAGACAGCAGCGCAGTCTTCTCCGTTAAGTGCATGGTATACATCGTGCCCAGCCTTTTCTAGACGCTTCTTGACTATCTTCATATTGATTGGGTCATCCTCGGCTACGAGTACTTGCAATTTTTGGGAATTCGAGGGGTTTTTAGGCGTATCTTTAGTGGCTTCCGCTTTTTTCGTCTTAGGTTTCTCAGGAATTTCAAACAGTACTTTCGAGTCTTGGTTAGTTTGGGGTGTTAACGGTTGGTCGAAGTAGTCATCCGACATTTTGACGGGTCTGATAGCTGTTTTTGTATCTGTAATATGATATTGTCCACTTAGATCTGGTCGCGGACTAGGGGATGGCCGTTTTAAAGTGGTAGGCAATTCTAGTACGTCGTCTGTATCGTTAGTCTGTGGATTGATAGTGTCATGCCTTAGTACAGTAGCATTTGAGTTATCTTGTCGTTCCCGACCAACCCTTTCGTTTGGTTCCCCAAGAGATAAAGGTGTCTGTATGGCGTCAATGAGACGATCCGCGTCACTCTTGTTGCTTCGAGCGCTGTTACTAGCACCGCTTCTCAAGCTACTGATGCTGGTCGTCTCGTCGAGACTTCGCCTTTCTGGGGGCACGTGGTGGGGTATGCTATCTGCAACAGAACCTCCTCGGTCAACAAGCGTAACCTCAGTTGAGTCCGTCGGTAGTGTAGGCTTGGTGACAGAAGCAATGCTTGAGGCTGTTCTAGGATCGTTAGAGACATTGCTAGCCCCAACTTTTTCAAGAGACTCGCCCGATGGTAATTCAAAAGGTAGTTGGATGACGAATCTGGACCCTTTCCCTTCCTCAGACTTCAGCCGTAGTTGACCATCCATATTCCGTATTATTCTTGCAACTACAGCAAGCCCCAGCCCCAACGTTCGTCCCTCAGCTGGTTTCTCGACGTCGTGAATGGAAGCAGACTCATCCACATCTGCGCTGACCTGTTCCAGGTCCCGAAAGAGATTATCCAACTTTTCATTACTCATTCCACGGCCCGTGTCCTCGACAACAATTTCCACTCTAACACGACTTTCGAGCACTTCGGTGACGTATAATTCAACCCTCACCGAACCCTCGGTTGTATGCTGCATGGCATTTGCTGTTATGTTAGCAACTGCCTGCCGCACTCGTCGATAATCGCCGTGTACATATCGGGGAAGACCGGGGTGTTCTATAACTTCATAATGCAAAGACTTCCGTTTGGCGTCTACCTTGAAAGGATCTGTTGCCTCCCGGATACAAACCGGCAGGTCTAGTATTTCGTCTTTGACCAATTCTTGACCCTCCTCCGTATTGGTGAGATCAAGGAGGTCGTTGATGACATAAATAAGCGACTTGGATGCTGAGTGGGATCTCGCTAAGTTTTCTCGCGTGTCTTGGTCGAGTGATCCTTCTAGGGCAATCTCTAAGCAATTGATGATCGCATTTAAAGGAGTGCGTACTTCGTGCGCCGAGTTAGCCAGTAGAAGTCGAGTTAACCGGCTGTTTTGCAGCGCTGCCTCTTTCTGTCTCCAGACCTCGATAAATTTGCCTGGAGATATGTGAGCGAATGCCTCATTTAAGGCCATGTCCCGGCCATAGAAGCGATATAACACGACGCACCATAAACTAAACAGAGGACCGCTGCAGTCTCTACCTGTTCCTCGGACCATTCTCTGCTTTTGCCGATGACAATCTCATGCCACGCTTTAAAACTCGACCGCGGCTCCAAATAACTGGAGGTGCCTTCTTTAATGACCTTTTCGTACGGATTCCCTGCCCACTTCACTTCTTTAACTTGGCCTTTGCGGAAAAACACAATGAAATCATGGCCACCGGCACTTAACGGAACATCTGAGTGTATTAAACATGTCGGGTCAGCATTTTTCTCTTGGTATTATAGAAATCAGTCGAGTATGTCCAGATGCTTCGAAAGTGTCCATTTTGAGACACTTGAAGGTTCAGAGTATGAGGAATAAGCTGCCGACACAACGTGTTTTTTATACTTACACAATAGCCCAGCAATAACCGAGAAGCCAGGCGGATAACAAAGGTCAGGGAAATCATCACGGATGTCCTGCGTGGTCAAAACAGAAGTATAGCTCCTGAGACGCAAATACTCTAGCATAGCTAAAGCTTCCTGGGAATGTTCAATTTTCCCTAGGACTTTAGTTTCGCCGCGGATTGACAGCATTCCGAAATCCGCATCAAATAGTTTCAAAAGGTCATTGGACGAAGCGGTTATATAGCCCGAAGGGTTCTTGTCGGTCGGCATTGTATTGATGAGTTTCCTCGCTTGTAGACGAGACGCATACGAGAGTCGCTCGATGTTGCGCGACGCAGTGTCTCCCACAAGCCGGCATAGCTTTCGGATCGGAAACGGGACCCGCATTGGATCAGAACCGTAGCTATGGCACGCAATGAGTCCCCATAGCTCATCGAAAGCGTTAATCGAAATGGACATGGAGGATCGCACAGCCATGTTAGCAAGATACTTGAGGTGGATCGGGGACATGGCCCGAAGATAAGCATGGCTAAGATCGAGAGGCCGTTCCAAATCATCTGAAGACCGGCAAACAAGTCTGGCGGACTCCAAGTCTCGATCGTAAAGGAGTCGGACTTTGTTTAGCTTATAGAGATCGCGTGCCTGTTTCGGGATATCAGAAGCAGGGAAGTGCAGCCCGTAAAAAAGATCCCGGGTGTGTGCCGGATCGACCAGTTCTGTCACAACCTTTCCGTTGAAGGCCGCATCGAATTGGTAGATCATGACTCGATGAAACCCCGTCAGCTCCTTGACGATGCCCACCAAGATTTTAAGAAACTTGGCTAGATTCGGGGCATTACTTAGCTGTTCTTGAACTTGTGACATTATGTCAAAAACCTGCATAGGACCAGCCTCGCCCCGTTTTTTACGTGCACTCCTGAGAATTCTGAGAGGCCTGCTGCTTATCTCTGTGCTTTCGTGCAGTTCTTCAACGGTTGGATTCTGGTAGAGTGTATCCTCGGGCTCCCCTGGAGTCAGCTCTCCGGGCGGCCGAAGAGGGTTCTCTTGGTCGTCTTCCTTTTCAAACTCACAGATAATTAAATCAGGGTGGCTATTGTTAATGTGTATGGCACACCAGAGCTTGATAGATTTCGTCTGAGGCGGCCGTATAGAGATGGTGAAAACGTCTGGCCCATTAGAAGCAGGGTCGGCTTCTTCGTCCCGGATGAAGTCGATATGGTCGAGGAGGTTGTCAGCCTGCTCCTCAGTTAAGATTTCGGTAAAGCTCTCGAGCCGGAACAGCTCCTGCGGGGAGAAGCCGATTATTTTATTCGAGTTCTCGCTCACGCATCGAACAGAAAGCCGGCCGTCAGTCTCCTCCCTCAGGGCAACAAGGAGGCCGAAAGATTGTATAGCACCGGGGGTGTGAATTGGCTCGTCTTCGCATCGCTGCAAAGTGCCGTCCCGGCCGGTTATGACAGCGTGACCCTCTTCTGTCACCACGTGACGAAAGCGGACTGTCATAAGTGTATCGTTGAGTTCGGGAGACTTTCGCCCGGAAGACACGCCGGCACCGCTCTCCCCTGTGCGTAAGGAAGCACTGTCTCTCGTCTTGTCGGACACGTCTGAAGATGCGTAGTTGAAGAGCGGCAAAGGCGCGGACGACGTGATTCGTTCCAACTTCGGTGGTGGGCTTCCTATCAAACCAGAAGGCGCATCTATCTTATTTCGTTTTCCTATAAAATCTTGCTCCTGAGGTGATTCCAAGGACGGAGGAATGGTCTGGGCTCTTTGGAGTCCACTAACCGTTCCGGTAGAGGTGCGAGGAAGACTTGATTGTCGACGGCCATCCCACGTCGACTCTCTACGCGTGATATAATCTTGATCAGCCGGATTCCGTGTCAATGTCGGCCGCGACTGGTCGACGCTAATGACAGAGCGGATAGGGAATACTCTATCGGAAGGGCCCACGGCACTGCCCGCGTTTGCGCTATAGCCATGCTCGTGGTCGGAGCTGGCACTATAGGAGGAAGGAATGCCGGGGGATCGACCTCGTAGAGCATCGGTATTTATAGCTGAAAGGGTTACGGAAGCATTGTCGACCGGTATAGCGTTCGCTGGCTTTTCATTGCTGCTCGGATCGGAGGACGACTGCGGAGGTTCTGTGTGACCATCGGGGTGTATTCCGTGTCGAGAAGGATCGTTTATAGGGTCGTTTATAGGATGGTCGGCGGGGTGGTTAGGTTGGTTCGCCGGATCTCGGGGCGACTCCATGCCCCTACAATATCAAGTACAACAACTTGACAGCCGTGCTCAAGTAACCATGACCAAAAGAACCTGCCTGATGCTGATTTCAGTCCACGCGCGACTACTTGAAAGGCTACCTTTCGAATTCAGCACGTGTCGTTTCCCATGGATGTATGGTGTTTTAGGGTTGTCAGCCTGAACTGGAGGTGAAACTTGTAATTAGCAGCAATATCTCTTGTCAAGTATGTATGGAATCCTCACAAAATAGGTAAAGCGCATAAGATCCGAGGATAGAATAAAGTTACGATACGTAAATCCCTCTTGTAGGACAAAGTGGGAGAATAGAGGAAATATAGGTATGGTACTGGGGCAGTGGGGGAATCGAGAATCGAGAATTAGAGTATTCTGTATCGGAATTCGAGAATAGCGATCCGTGGTGGTGGGTCAACAAAGTTGGTACATATGGGGGCTCGGCGGGTACGTTGGGTCGGGATGAGTGATGATCCCTGTGCTTGTCGCCACTACCACAGATCCAGATCGCTTGATGGTGGACCGCCTACGCCTAGTACAAGGTTTGAAAGCGTAGACTGTACCTAGATGGCGGTACCTACCTCCTAGGTAAGTTATCATTTTCTCTTTCAGCATACAGTGACAAGGAAAAAAAGGGTAGAGACATCTAATACCAGCAAATTTGATAGTCATATGCCAATTATGTAGGTATACAGTACAATAAGGTATCAAGTACATGTTATAAGTGAGTGATTCTTAACAGAAGCATTAGTTCCTAATCCACAGAATGGATCACTGACATCATTTGAATTATCCTGCAACTAAAACACTAAAAGAGATCTATCTAGATCAACTCCGATTAACTCTGATTAACCTGTTATGGTAATCTTTGAGAGTGTCTCCATGCAATTAACTACCTAAGTAGGGTTGTAAGGCACCTAAAGTTACGAGCTGGTAGGCTATGTACTTGTCACATTAGGTACTACTACCTGGCCAGATGTAATTCTCCAAACTGATAAAATGTTAGATGCCTAAAAACAATCAAATATTACAACTAAACAGTCTTTTATATGCTTTGTCAACTTCAAAAACAAATCAAAGGTATTTGTTTCCATAACAATGTCCATTGTCCTCCCTTTAGATTATCTAATTTCGATCTATCAATTACTGTCAATAGTATAAATATTTTATTATTCGCCTATCTAGTTAGGTATGATATGGATAACATGATTCTATGCACATTCACATTCAATTCGCCTTAAAAGTAACCAAAGCAAGTATCATGATTGCGGGTAATCGTTATTGACTTTAATTAAGAAACATATTTGACATTTAGATTCAAGATGATGGACCTTGACCCCAATCATCCCGATCCTCTTCCTCCAGGTTCGTCATCAAGGGGCCTTACCGCTAGCCGCTGGTTTTCAGCAGAGCCTGTAGCAAGGCCTCCAAGGAAGAAACCCCTCAAGACCGATGACCAGACAGCAGATGAGGACATTGAAATGACCGATCATTCTGTTGAAAATAACGGTATTGACATAGATATGACAGATATATATAAAGATGCATCTACATCTACCCATGACCTATCGGAAGACTCAGAACGACCCCGGAAGAAACCCAAGACTCGTCGCGAATCCGACACCAAAGGTGTACTTGAAGTTCTTTACATGCCAGAATCCGCGCCAGGAACACCGACTATCACACAAATCGAGGAGGGAAAATATGCTAGGCCCCCTTTTACATTTGAAGCTGAAGTCGTTAGTTTTCTGGAAATAGATAAGATCCGCTCGATTAGTTTTAAAGATGGCTATCTCAAAATACGCTTTCGCAGCCTTGATGTTATGTAAGGGGAAAATGTAATGTAATACATTGGTAATGGTATATTTTGGGAAGTTGGGATTTGCAATGGTCGAAAGCAGTTACATAAACCTTAAAGAGTATTTCGTATGTCATTTTCAAAGAAATAACCAGTTCCCAACGTGTCTGATAAAATGTACTTGCAGGGGTGTAGGGACGATATCGGGGTTGGCCTGTCGATAGTCGATTTATTTTAACTTACGGGGACAGAATTAGATAAATATGTATCAAATCGCACAGGATTGGCAAGCTTGAACGTTCACGACAGGTTGCAACGTACCAAAGTATAATGGGGAAAGACACCTTACCCAAAAACTGGCCAGCGGGCATTTCTTATCTTTTACAACCCTCCTACGCACCTCACGTCACAAAATCTCAATTCCAGGCCACTAAAAGCCGTCCTCCCGACCTTGCCACAGAGATCCCTCGCGAATTCCCTCGAGGTCCTTCGTCTCTCGTTAGGATTGCCCTTATCCATAACCCTTCACATCCCGCAAACGGACAGGCTGGTCTATTCGCGACAAAATGTCTTCCACCTGGGGCGCTTGTTTTGCCATATTATGGTCAAGTGCACCACTCATCGAATGTAGCCCATGAGCAGTCAGACTACGACCTTTGGCTGGACCGCGACGTGGATCTTGCGGTTGACGCGGAGAAAGCAGGCAACGAAGCTCGCTTCGTCAACGATTTTAGAGGGGTTGCCACTCGTCCAAATTGCGAGTTTAGGGAGTGCTGGGATTTAAGACGAGGCGAGAGAAGTATAGCTGTGTTTGTTTTACCTGCTGGTAAGAACACCAACAAAAAGCTTGTTGCAGGGGTTAGAAAAGGCGAGGAACTTCTTGTAAGCTATGGAAAGGGGTTTTGGGGTAAACGACGTCGTGAAATTGAAGGCGAAGGCACGTCTTGATGGCCACAATCTTTGATTTACATTAGGAAAACATCTGCCCCATACCTGGGAACCCTTCATCCGACCAGTTATAGTGAGGTAGCTCACTGTCAGATTAGAGTGTCACCAGTTGCTTTTCAACTACATTTATAGACGCAAGGCATTGAAAATATCCGAAAGTAGATCCAGGTTCGTTTATGGTTCGTAGATAAATACCTAAGAAAAAAAACAAACCCTCCTATATAGATCTACAGCGGGGCAGACAAGCCCTGATTTAGCACTTTAGATCCTCCGGATTACAGGATAGGTGCTAAATCATATAAACATATAAGCATATCCTTACATATATCATATAAATAACTAACCAATAAGTGTTTTTTTTCTATCATTGATAAGTATGGCGGACAGAAAGTTAATAGCGTATCGAGAGAAAAAGAAGAAAAAGAACGAAAAATGTGTCGATATCGTTATTATTAAGCCGCGTCGCACTGTAGATCAGACCCCGAAACAATTCCAGCTAAAACCTGAATCCAATCGGGGCGAACCCCCGCAAAATTCTTTTTCCTTCCTCTTCCGCCACGCCTGATTTGATCCCGTCAACACGAAACTTTTTCCCGTCTCCGAGGGATTGAAGAAAATTCGGTGTCGATCGCGCATAACGGCTGGAAAATCCCTGGGTTAAAAAGAGGCATATCGGCAGTTAAGGTTCTTCCTCCTCCGCTTCTGGGCAAATCCGGAACTCGTTCATCTATTTTCCATCCCCATATTATTGGAAAACCGTCGCGCAGGTATGTCTAGTTCATCTAAATTGGTTTCCTAATATTTTTTGCCTCCCTTTCACGCCGTCGCATTTCGAGATGGAGCTGTCATATTCGTTGCGCCTTCGTCGGCGCTATCATGTGCCAATGGACTGCACAGGCTGAAATGGTCCATGATCACATTTATAACCCATAGTTTTCTATCCTTGTCTTCAGCATCGCTGTTGATTATATGTAATTTGTAATTCTAATGTTCCCTAGTCGCAGATAACGAAGCAGCACACTGCCATACTGCGCGACCGTTGCGATCACCTACCTCACAGTGCATCACCATAAATCCGACTGAAAGCGAGAGACGGCTTGTTGCTATCGTGTCAACCTGCCATCTATAATTGATTCCACGCGCAATAGAGACTCCACTGTGTGAAGGGCCGTGTTAAGCTGTCGCATTGGTGTTTCCATCCACTCTGTAGCGCTCGACGCGTCTAAGAGCTCTAAGAGCAACCTAGTCATCATGCCCGATATAGATCCAATGCTCGAAGACCCTAAACCTGCAATGCGGGACGAAGCTCTTGACATTCAGCCGTATCCTATTCCTACTACCAATGGCCAAGATGGCACACCAATACCGTATCCTAACTCAAACCCAGAGCAGCAGCAGGACCAAACCGAAACAATCGGAACCTCGCCGCGTCAACAAAACGTGCAACCGTCCATTACCAGCGCCGAAGAACTGCGAATCGCTGCTCAACTAAGTCAAGATCTCAGCCAAGGCATGCCCATGCTCAGTCCTCACGACGATCCGAACATCCATAGCGTGCCGACCCAACCCGAACCTCACGAACCTCAACTTCAACAGCAGGGTGACCAGTTGCAGCAAGACTCACTTCGAGAGGACCATAGCCATATCCAAGAGCAAGCTGGACACTTGAGCCATGATGACCAATCGTTGAACACACACGACCCTACGGCTGTCCATCATGAGCAGCACCTGCATCCCGAACAGCCTTTACATCAGGAATCACTCCATCAAGAACAACCTCTGCACCAGGAACAGTCTCTGCATCACGAGCAGCCCCTACCCCACGATCAGCCTTTACATCATGAGCACTCCCTACAACACGAACACCTCCTACAGCATGAGCATTCCGTGCAGCATGAACATCACCTACCACAAGATCACCCCCTACATCAAGACCAACCACATCAATACTTGCACGATCAGCACCAGCAGGAACACCAACAGATGTCTCTGGAGCCACACCAGCAACATCAATCGCATCTACAACCCCAGGGTACAATGGAGCAGATAGCTCAGCATTATGCAGCCCAAGCTACGGCTATGCCAGACAATATCCCACCTAGGAAGCGATCCAAGGTGTCTCGCGCATGCGATGAATGTCGTAGGAAGAAGGTGAAGTGCGATGCTGTTTCAGAGAACGGTGACGAACCCTGTTCGAACTGCCGGCGTTCTGCCATTCGCTGTCTCTTCAGCCGAATCCCCCAGAAGCGCGGCCCCAGCAAGGGCTACATCAAGGAGTTGGCCGATCGAATCCACCACATCGAGGGAAAGCTAGCAAGTGAGGGAAACGGGGGCAGTATGGACAGCAGCCTGGCTGAACTGCTGAATGGGGCTAGGAGAGAATCAGCTGACATTTTTGGTTCGTCTGGGCCCCCGGAAGAGAACAGTCGCAAGAGGCCATATTCTAGTATATCTGGTGCCGAATTTGCGACACCCACTAGTTCACGTCAGGCAACGTGGAGTTCTGAACCTCGACCAATCCAACCCTACCAGACCTCTCCTGGTAATTCCAGAGCACCTTATTCTACAAATGGGTTAGCACCCCAACCTCTTCCTAAACCTACATCTGAGACTCCTTCCCGTCCATCAGCTACTATAGACGCGGAACCACTTGAGCTCAACCACAGTGCTCCTGCCCGGGAACTGGATGAGGAGGCTTTTAGTGGGTATCTTAACGTTGTTCATCCGTGTTTCCCTCTGCTTGCAGCTAGCAAAGCACGTGTTGAAGAGCAGTTGACGCAGTGTCCGCCTCCCCTTCGGGATGCCTTTGTGGAGGCCTTGTACGGCACCATGCAATCTTTTGTGTCTGTTCCGGGTCTTTACACTAATGGTGACATCAGTTCTGCAACACGATTGGTTGCAGACTGGGAATCAGACTCCAGTCCGCGTACACCAATTATGAATCTTGTACATCTTCAAACGCTGATCATGATAGCCATCTCGACTGATAATTACGGCCCATCTTCATTAAAGGGGGAACACGGTGGCCCGTCAAAGGCATCTATTTTGGGACGCGCCGTAGGATTGGCCTACTCGATGAGGCTTCACGTCTCAGGATTCGAGACCAATGTTGACATCAAACTCGAGCCTGATTCGAACGACAATATCGCAATCCGAGCTTGGTGGACGTTGATCATGTTGGATCGTTGGAACGCCATTGGAACCGCAAGCCCACTATTCATCCCGAACGACAGCGTGGTGATTCTTCCTAGCCTGAATTCGGTTCTTGGCGAAAATGTGTACCACCTAGCCAGTAAGTACCTCTTCAAGACGTACCAAAAGTTTGATGCTGATTATGAAAGGGTTATCGAACATACTGGGTTACTTTGCACCAGTCTCTTTGGCTCCCCCGAGAGTTCTTTCCCCCGAATCAGGCGCTGCCCCAATTCTGAGTTCGTTCTTCAACCTTTCGATTGAGCTATTCCGCGAGGTGCTTCCACAAAGTATTACTCCGTCAACTCACCCCATACTGCATATGGTCTATTGGCACTGTCGACTACTAGCATATCTCTTCCAGACCAACGCGAAATCCAGCGACATCCTATGGCCATGCAAGGAGACCGTGAGTCTTTTGCTTACCAATACACAGCTACTTAGCCCGTTAAATCATCACTTTTTCTGCCTCACTGCGCTTTCGCTGGTTGAGCTCACAAGAGTCGAGAAGACTCGCGAAGAAGCGACCTTCCTATTAAGACAGCTTCTCGAATCAAATCTTGCCCCGTCCACTTGGGATGCGGTCATCAGGGATCATATCTCGGAGCATATTCGACCCTCTACTGCCCAGGATACCGCAAATCAGAGCCTACAGCATCTTGCCGACTTGGCCACCGCGACGGAAATTGACGCCTCTAAACTGGAGAGAAGTTCAAACCTAATATCGCTCAGAACAAGCGACAACTACAGCGATGTTGGATTTGACCCTCGAAAACTAACCCAAGCTGGGTATTTGAATGTTCTCGCGGAAGGTCACGATCAAACATGCTCGTGACTTTTGTTACGCTGCCCTGCTCTAACACCAGTTGGATTTCATTAAACGATACCCGCACTCCTTATGAGATGCTGAACTGGGGGGTTTTCCTGACCGGGGACTAAAAGTTGATAATCTATCTCCAGCACATATTACCCACTCGTCCCTCGGCGCGTCTTTTTAGTTCGGTAGCATGCCGTTGGAAGCAAGCTGCAAATGACCCGATAGTCCATTGAGAGAAAAGGGCCCACTGCCTTGTCGCTTCGTTTACCTGGCCTATCTAGGTACGTTCCAAGTGGACGAGTTGCGGTTTATTCACTAGGAGGCCGGTAGATAAGGACGAATGGTGACGAGTTTATCGACCCTTTCCTTGTTACATACTAGAGACCGGCCGAGTTGTACCATTAGTTGTAAGCGAGGAGTCTGTAATAGTAATAAAGCTTGCGGAGGCCTATGCAGGTAGGACTTCGCCAGATCATCAGTGTACAAAGTATCTTCAGCGCCCAAAGAGTTGAACCTGGAGATCAGCCACGCTATTACTTAGTGTACAGAGCGAAGGCTATCTATCAAACAACTTTGGTCTGACTTCCGGCTTGAACCCGTAGCAGGAATGGCCAAGACAAGATTGTACGGCTTCGGTGATGATTGCTTATTATAGGTGGGAAACGTCGCATACACCTGCATGTTCAACTCGCCAATCATATCGTATAAAATACCCAAAAGGGCAAGTAACAACATATCAAGCCTGCAGTCCTCCAGATACGTAACTGAGAACTGACACAGGACATTGGATTTTTTATTATTGAAGCTGCATGTAGTATTATCATGTAATACCACAAAGAAACGATACCCGAAACAATACCCGCATGCCCGTTCAAGATGGCATCTGCCGGTTCAGCCATAAGACGCCTGGATGTTCATAAAGCACTACCCACACGTAACCGGACGTCTCCAACAACATGTCCGTAGATAGTGGAGGGAATAAGTACTGTAGGAAACGTATGGGGGCGTCCAATGCCACAAGCAGGACTTGGCTACTTACTATACCACGTGTCTTGAATGCTACCCTACCTCCAACTACTTTGAGCACCCAATCTTCGTCCTTCGATGGCCTAGGATCTAAAAAAGAAGTCGGCTACCCTAAAGTTGGGAGGGATAGCTGTGATCTCCTAGGAGTGTACGTTAGACCTTATGCGGATAGACGCGGAGAGGGAGCGACAGCATGCTTGCTGTGCAACATTTGGGCGCCTTCCCCTCATTGCCTGACTCTTGCGTGTCGACTATCGAGGCCGTAGTTACTATGTAATGCGGTAGGCGCCTCACGATGGAGGCCTCCAACTAAATTAATAACGCGGGTGGAGTTCTTTCGTCCATAATCGCCCCATTGGACGAGTGTCGTCATACGAGGGGGGTCCCTATCGTAGTATAGAATTATCTGTCTATATGTCACTCATCATCGGTAGGAAAAAGGAAAGAAAAGTTGTGTTATATAGAACTTGTAACCTCCCTTGTGTTTGTTAATCAAATAGGGCCCAGCTGTCTCAGTACTTTCACGTACCTAGATCTAGGCTAGTGACTTTGAGAGAAGAAATGATGCGGTCTCTCGTGTAGGACAAGAAAGAAAAAAGATTTTTTTATCCACCATTTGCCTAAAAGTGGTTTCAGGGTCTGCCGATCCTCCACAACTCCTCCACGTCTCCAACGAAGCAACGCCTCTTGAGAGAATTTGAGGGCGAATCAACGCAGAAGGTCATCCCTCCATCATTCGACTCCATGCGCTTTCTAATGGTACCATTATGTCGTCACCAATGGGACTTTTCTAAGTAGGAGCACTTACATGTTCTCTTCTTTCTTACTCTCCAATATCGTATAAATATAAGCGAACTGCCCTCCCCCTTCGGCTGTTTTTTGCCTCTCTAGTTCGTCTTGGAAGCCCATCAATGTTCCACCACGCCTTTCTAGGCAGTCTTGTCTCTCCTGTCCCTCTCACCGACCTTAGAGATCAGCCACAGTGACATTTAGGACCATATGGATTCGCTCTTGACCTTCCCTTTGCAACCACCGGTTTGAGACCGAACCAGTCCGTGCCCGTCTTCGTCTCCATGTCGTCTCCTCCGGACTGCGGAGATATTTTGAGGACCCCTTCATCTTTTAAACACTATTACTGTACGGAACCGGCCCCCAATCTCGGCAGCGACCCGCTTAAGCTCCATCCATTTCGGTACACCGCGACATCGGCTGCAGGAACACAAGCACCGGGAGACGCGCGCTACCTACTGTGGACCATCAAAATTCTTTCTCACCTTGCACAGTTGCTTACCTGCGTCTATGCTATGCCGTAGCAAGGATCTGTCATCCCCCCCTGCTCTTCCGTCTCCTTGTCCTTGTCCTTGTCCTTGGCTCTGGCAACCCCCATCTTTACGGAGCCCCTTGGCAGCGGCTACCAGGGGAGCCTTGTAAGCTTTCCCACCGATGGAGTCGCAAGCTGTCAGCTGATCGACGCATGGGAAAGCGTTCCGCGTCGTTATAGTTGATCATTTTAATATTATAATAGCGGCTATATCTGAATAATATACCGAAACAGGCAAGTATATACCGTGCCAGGGACCCAGGCAATCAAGAAAGAATCGTGAGATTATCCCGCAGCGAGCGTCTCCAATTAGTCTTCCGCCCCTTTTTTGCCTTTTCTAACCGATGTACCCAGTGCCTTTTCTAGGCGTACACTCTACTTCTAATCTATGTGCAGGAAACAAGGTAGTTTTTTTTTATGAAACAGACCGCCTCTCGCTCTCGCACTCTCTCGGCCCGTTGAGGGTCCAGGTCTAGAAGTTTGGAACAAAGGGACGAAACAATGTGCGCTGATGAAGCAAATATGTACGATTTGGGGGGGAAAAATGAAGAAGTTTCTCATGGTTTTCGCGAGCCGCCGGTATCGAGCCGCTCGTACGAGAGACTGGAAGAGACCGCTGAATTCAAAGAGCAATACCCAAACCCCCATTTCCTTGCCAAAATAACGCCTTCCCCGGAACCTGATAGTGCCCAGCAACTCTACCACCCAAAAAGACAAATGCCCGTCTTCCCTCCCCAAGCAAATTTTTTTATTTTAGCAATTCCGCGCCTTTGTCCGTTCGATGAGAGGGCCCAATTGACCAGATGAGAAAAGAACTGAGCAGGAAAGGAGCGAAAAGAGCCAATAATTTCCCTAAGGGGTATACGATCAATGGATTTAACAAATTTAGTCATAAAGCGCATGGTATCATAATTGAGAAGACATGATGCAGCGCGAAAACAAATCGAAAACGCTGGAACTCCGTTATTAGGGACTCGTCAAGGGTACTGGATTCAAGCAGTATCCCACAGGCCGGAAGCAACGGGGTCCGGCGAGTGCGTGATGCCATCGGTGAAATTGTTCATACTCCAGTAAGAATCTTCTTCGACGAGAGGGAAAACGGAATTGCTGTCGTCGAATGATGATTGGGTGGAAAGCATCTTGCTCGCGGCCGCGGTGCCCTTGAACTGATCGAAGTCGAGGGCGCTCAGGTCGTTAGCGGTCAGGACGTTATGTTGCTGCACACCTAGGTAGCTGCTCGCCGTGCTGCCGCGGAAGCTATCGAATGACGAGTCGCCACCGAACTTAGGGACGAAGTCCTCCGTCTCGGAAACGTCGCCCGAATTGGACGTCAACGTCGGCTCCGTGGAACCGCCGAAGTCGAGTCCCAAGTACGACTGGGTTTGGAAACTCGACGGCGTCACGTTTTCACCCTTGAGCTCCAAGCCGTCGTACTGCGTCCAGTCGACCGAAGTCGCACTCAAGCCCGCGCTGAACATGGGCGGTTCGTAGTCGGAGATGCTGAATAAGTCGAAGGATGACGAGTAATCGGAGTAGTGGATGCTGGAGAGATCCAATGGCGGCAACTGGCCATTGAGGTGCTGGAAGGACGAGTTGCCTTCGATCGAGGGCGACGCCTGCTCGGATTTCGCCATCCGCGACTCCCGATCAGGAGACGTCGAGCCGGTAGTTCGGGAAGAGCGGTCTACGGACTTGGTGCCTAAGCTACTCGCGCTGCTCGTTCTGTGCATGGCCGACCCGCGGCTTACGGTGTAAGGACCGCTCTTCTGCGAAGCCTTGGTGTGCCTCGGCTGGGGCTTGTGGTGGCCGTTTTCGTCGAAGCTCAGGATCGGTTCGGAATGAGTCGTGTTGGTGCGTCGTCGACGAGCGGCGGCCTTGGGCTTCGCCTGGTGGCATTCCGCATCGGAATCCGACTCGGGGACGGTATCGAGCGAAGGCTCTTTCTTATGCGAACATGTGCATCGACCCCCGTGATTACAACAGCAGCTGTCTAAACCGGCAGGACTTCAAGTCAGACTCCAGGTCTTGTTTTTCTCTTTGGGTTTTCACACAGGTATCTCGTATGCCTTATAAGGCAGGAGGTAGGAATGGCCGCTCACCCTTGTGTCCTTCAACGGTTTGCTTCAGATGTGCGCATTTGTGCGTCTTCTCGCCGCAGTCACACTTGACGTGAGACGACCGCGACTTACGCATCGCCCGGCAATGCTGGCATTGTGACACGGGACGGCCTTTCTTGTTGATGTGCTGCAGTGGTCGATCTATACGAACGAGAAAGTGTAAGTGCGTGGTTCTGAATGATCTAAGTCCGAGACCCGATAGCTTTAGAATATAAAAAAATGTTCCAAATTGGGGGTTCGAGCAATTGGTTCTTCGTGTTCCCTCTCCGTCCCCGTCTTCCGTCTTCCCCTCCGTCGAGAACTAATAAGTCGTATTCTCCGGTGCCCCGCGGTGCCCAAAAATGCCATGATGCCATAACGCCCATCCGACCTTGGGACAACTAGGATAAAACCAAAACCAAAAAGCAAAGTAGACAAGAAAAGAAAAAAGCCGGAAAGGCGGCTACAATTGCACTTACCCGCATGTTGGCAATTGCTCACTCGATGTCCCCGTACACAAGCTTCGCAGGCCCATTTCTCGCCGTCAATTAACATTGTGTGCCGGTATGGGATAACGTAGAAAGAATCTCTAAGTAAAAATAAAGATCGGGAAAGGACTCGGTGAGAGCAACGAGTGGCCGGTCAATAAACGAGATTTAGAAGTGCGAGCGAACTTCAAAGGAGTGCTCAATGGGCGTTTTAGTGCGGACAAAGGCCCGAGTAACGTATTTGGTAACTAATAAGCTTAGTAGGTTGCGTTGCAGCGAACCAGGGGATACGGCTGCGACGGGGGATCTGGGTAGGTTGGCCTGCAGCGCGAATGTCCTATGCACGCATTTCCAAGGGTAGGTTTGTTGCAGCCTGTAGGTGAGTAAGTCAGTTGGCCCCCCGGTGGTGCGGTGGTGCGGTGGTGCAAATGGTCGCAGAGGTTTGCCAAAAGGTTGCAGTGGGCGTTGCAGTGGGCGTTGCAGCGGACGACGGGCAGCCAAGTCGAAATGGCTTAGGTGATGATGTCGTAGGAGTAAGTGTATTATTATCCAAACGTGGCCGAGGCTGGACCGGAGTAAAGACGGGCTTCGCAATTGGGGGAGAGGAAAATAAAAATGAAAGGAGATGAAAACGATGCGCCTTGTTCAAGGAAGACGAGACACGACGATTGAGTGGAGATTTCGCTAAGAAAAAAATCTTTTTTTAGTTTGAGGCGACTGTGGTTTGAGAAGCCGATGTGGTTTTTTTTTTCCTTTTGTCTTTTTTTCCCTTGTGTTTTACCCCGTCAAGGAGCCGCAAAAATTGAATTGAGTTTCAACTGTAACTTTTTGGTCCTCTCCTGCGCAATGATCACCCTGTCGGAAGAGCTGGCCCTGCACAGTGCAGTTGCGAACAATTCTCGGCGGTGCTATGCGGCTAATAGAGTCTGACCGGGAAAAGGCCTGCCTTTTGATGGGGACTATCGGAGATGGATGACTGAGTTAGGTGTAAGTGGTTTTGACAGTGAACCGTCAGTCGTAGTACCTACTTAGCTGTTGAGTAGTTCCAGTTGAACCAGATTGGTCAGGCTGGTCAGGTTGGTTAAGGGTTAGGTCAGGTCAAGTCGGGATGGCTTAAGTAGTCGAGCTCGACTCCAACTCGCAAAGATATAAACAAGACTTATGTATACCGTGCAGGTATGTCGTGTCAGAGGTACCACGAAAGGGGGGCGACAGCGTTTGAAGTGAAGAGCAGTCGGGACTGAGGGAAGCAGTCAAGCACGGTATGGGGGAACGCGGGAGGTTTAAAGAGTCGAATCGAGGATGAGCTGGAAGGTGGGCGTGCTTATCATTGCCAGGTGGGATGAAGAGCAAGTCACCCAGATGAGAGTAGAAGCCCAAAGCGAGCAGACAGAGGAAAAAAAAGTACTTAGTCCTTCTACAGCAAACCTAGCCGGGAATATACTTGTTGATGGATGTCATCACGGGCTAATGGCCCCCCCAGGCATATGGCTAACAATGACGGAGCTGTGGATTGGCTGGGGCCCTACCCGCCTAGTTTGGCCTGGAAACGTCTTCAGAATCCAGACGACGAAGCACGGTAATACTCAAGTAGGCAAAGGGCGACGGAAAAGGTGGGCACGCAAGCGAAGTCTTGATTACTGCTCTATCAAGCCAGCATGCTAGCAGCTTGAGCCTATGTAGGTATGTACAACATATCCGCGGTTGCGGGCTCGCGATTTGTAGGTACAGTAGTGTAGATACAAGGTTGTGCCCCCCAAGACATACCAAGACTCTCTGGGCATTGCATCGGTGTTGGGAGGACTTCTCAACCCACGCCGAACCAGCCAAACCAGCCGAGCCAGCCTAGCCTTAGCCAGTCGCGAGCTGCGCTTCTCAGCCTACCTGGCCAACCTTGTCTACCCCTACTTTCTTAGCTTCGATTTGTGAAGGATAGGTAGGGGATAGACGGGGGGGGAAGGCTAGCAGGCTGGCAGGCGAAAGTCCGCCAAGGGCGGGATCACTTACATGCTCTCGGACAGGGATTCCATGCCGCGATGGAATAGAAAGCGTTCCGTTGCAGACGCACGGAGTGAGATGAGCTAACCTTAGTCCCATCGCCAATAATGTGCTGTGGCCATATTATGCAATGCAAATATTCATTATTATTATTTAGTGTTATTATTACCTATTTTCACTAATAAGCTAGGTAAGCTAAGCCGAGCCGGCTACCTTTACTCGAGTTGGGAATTAAAAAGGAAAAGAAAAAAAAAAGAGCGTTTACGGTTCTGAGACGGTTTATTCGGAACCAACAAACATGGCTTTTTCTCCTCTGGTGGTCCCGGAGAAGCATGTCGTCTACCGAGCTCGGTTTGACTTTTCTTATGGGCTCGCCAGGAGCTTTTGGAAGGGTATTCCCTACTACGCATCTCACCTGTGCATATTATTTTAGGATCTGATTCATAGCTGCACATCTCTCGTCTTGGCACATGAGCCTGCGTACATGCGGGTTCGACTGTGGTGTAAAGTCGGTCATTGTATTCGGGAATCGCGGGACGTTCCGAAGTTTCGTTTTTTTTTTAAGTCATGTACTTTAACGTCAGCCACAAACGTACAAAATCGCACCTCGCCGGCGTTACTAGGGGAGTTTCGACTACAGCCGTCGCTGATTTGCTTGCAGCAGATACTCAGCACCCGCCTTGGCCCTTGGCAAATAGCACTGAAGTTGTTTCTAATAAGTCGATCCCGCCTATGAATATACGTATGTGTCTACGAGTCTGCTTGGCAAAATAGCTATACATAGGCAATAATTGCTTGGTTCTGTCGAAGATCGTAAGCGCGACACGATAGAGATTAGGTGGAAGCACAGAGCCCGGCGCGGCGAAACTTTAAGTAATACCAATTTAGGAAGATTCTGACAAATATACCATGATGTTGAAATCGGGATACGCACATGACATCCTGAAGGAACGAAGAACAAACACTCTGTTAAACGGAGATACGAGAGCTTCCTCCCCATCAACTTGAGCCTTTCGGTATGTTCATCCCTCGGACGTACGAGCACGGCCGTGTCGCAGTAGGAATACATATCTGAGAGCTTGGCCGCCAAGTGTTTCGTGTCAGTCAATAATTCCATGTTCATCGAACAATTGTAGACTGGGAAGCGCAAGCGATACGACAGCAGCTCTGGCAATTCGCTGACTAAATGTTTCGAGGCGCATGACAAAATGGAAGGCCAAGCCAGACACTTATGGAACTTATTCGGGACACTTTCGAACGGAGAATATTGTAATATCAACAGGTCTTTTCGGTAACTCCGAGGATTATAGATGCAGATTGCCACGACTCTTGGGGTCTTGTATACATGCACAAACTGATATTGCCCAGCCTTAGGACTTGGACGAGATGGATGGGAGATGGATGGCATGACTCCCAGAAAGGGCCGTCCCGTTCTTAGTCTCAACATATACACTACCTAGTACTAACGGTGCTAACAATCAATGCTTCGACGTCAATGGAAATGTTCTTCACCGCAGCCAAGCCTCCACGCCCCCCTCCCCCCCGGTGGACGTAGACCCTGCAGCCTCGTTGGGCCTCGTCCCAGAAGCTAAGAGTCTTGACTGCGTCGTCGGTCTTACTGTTGGCAAACATCTTAGATCTTCCGAGCGATCAACATCAATCATCACTGAAAAGTCCGGACGAAGAATAGCAAACAGCCATACGAAAGGTTGAGGCTGATCTGACGTTAGAAGACCAAGGTAGGACTGAAACGATGAAACTACCAAGACAGACGAATCGAGGCGAGCGAACATGGGGCAGATGCCTATGAAGGAAAGGGAGGCTTGAGAGGATCTCAACGATTGCTACCGTTTCGAGGAGAGGCGCTGGTAAAGGATTTTTCTTACTGTAGGTACCTTACTTATTACAGTAACTCTTGTTGAGCGGCCACAACCGTATCGAGCATGCCTAACCTGATCTTACAGGTGCGGAATACGGAGTGCTCAGGTCGTACACGCATCCCGTAATATTGACATCAACAGGAACAAATTTCAACATCGGCCGCTGTAGGCGCGCTTCGCATTCGCCGGTCGCCCGTGGCTCGTGGGCCATTCATGTAACGGGATTGCGAAGCTGTACGGAAATACATTGCCTATAATGTGGGTATAAGAATTACCTGAAGACCTTATGTAATAACGAAGAACGAATAAGGCTATTGCAGGTGGGAGTGGGATGGGGGCACCTCGTTTTCCGGGGCTTCTCCTAGCTTCTCCTTTCCCCCCCCCCCCCCTTCCTCGTCAAGGATGCCATGCAATATTCGGGCTCGGAGGCTGACCCAAATGTCGGTATGAAATAAAAAGGCCAGCAGCTTACTACATAAACTGCATACGGGCTAGCTAGAGCAGGAGGTTCGATGATGTCGAGTGCCATCTGCTATCATTACGGGGACGCTATACAATACTACGAGCACGAGCACGAGCACGGGGCATAACAAGACGGGCAAAATTAGATAAACAAACCAGAATTAAGACAAGTATCCCTAAGAGGATAGTGGATATATTCTAACATGCTAACAGATAGAGAGTACGGACGAGTTAGTGCGCCTAGCAATATTCTAATTTAAATAAATAAAATAAATAGATAGAATATCGCGACTGCTGTCCGGCCCGATAAACGGTTAATGCTACTTACGAAAACAAATGGCCCAGGTCGACTTGCCCCGTCTAGCACAAGCGGCCCCAGTTTCCTTGGTTTTTATTCGTGGTTTTTATTCGTTTTTATTAATTTTTCCCATTTCTTTCTTTCAATTTTCCCATTTCACTCCGGCATGCATTTTACTCTGTACCGAATCCACCCCCATTCAAGATTTCACGTCACGATGTCATGAAAATTTTCCCTTCCCCAGCCCGCCGAAGAATCTCCTGTCTCCCACACCTACTTTAGATTTTCTATCTGCCCAATTCTACTATTCGCCCATTCTCACCCTTACGTAGGTGCCTTACCATCAAATACGTCGCCAGCCAACCCGACTTGCTCCGGTTCTTCCATCGAATATTCTTTTTTGTAGCAGCGAAGAAGAAGAGAACAGCACGTACTGCTGTGCTACGCTACAACCGAAGACCTTTACCAGCTTGCCGGGTTTCTTTGTCAGTCGTGTCGCTTCCGCGAGGCCTTCCCTCCATCCACCCATCCATCCATCCATCCTGCAGCTGTCACTCGCATAGCTTGTACCATAAGAGAAATGCAACGCCGACCTACCCATCCAGCCCATCCCGCGCGCCTATCCGTCCCAGCAGTTTCATTGATTACTGGTCTTATCCGTTTGTCCCAGCGGCCAATTTCCCTACCTTGCCTTCAGCCTTGTCTACCTTATACGTAGTCTTCTGTCACACTGCAGTAGTTTACCTTAATGCTAGCAAGATGTATCACTCGTCTAACATTTGCCCATGGGGTAGCCTGCTCAGCTTGCAGCCGCTGGACTCTGCAACGATAGCAAGATATCGAGACTGAGAAAAAGTATTTCGTGCTGCTAAACACAGCACTGACCAGATAGGAAAACGCATCCAGTAGTGGCAAATGGCGAATAGTCGAGCTAGGCTCTTCGGTTCGCAGGGCCAACCCACAACGTCCGGGATTGCTTAAGCGTAAAATCACCCACCGAACCCATTTTCTCCCTACTCTGCCTGCTGGACATACGTTTCCTTGGACTGGGATTCTGTCGCCGACACCATAGTGGAATTTGTGATTACACCGGCACAATCCTATGTTAACATACCATTCGGTTTATGGTGCGGCATAGCGGATTTCCCCAGAAACCCAACAGCTCTTCCCACCATAATCGTGGGCATCACAAGACTGTCTATTTCGTCCTAGTGGCTGCTACCACACCCGGACTTAGCAGTGAGCGACGTATTGCACCCCTGGACCTGGCCTGACTTCCCACGAGTCAGCCAACATCCGTACTGCGGTCGTTAATCCTCTGTTGAAACATATCAGCAATGATCGCCAACGACCACACGCGCGGCCTGCTAACGGTTGCAGGTACAAGGACCCTGGGGCACGGACGGCACAAAAAAGAAAAACGAAGCGCTTCAACTCATGGTTCATCATCGGACTACCAGGTTACGAATGATACCATATCGCTCATTAAACCCATATGTAGTATTTGGTGCGTTATCAAGGCTGGTCAACCGGAAGGCTCAATTCAGCAAGTTGAACCGCCAATACGACAAGACCATTCCCTCTTCTGCTGTTGCTCAACCCCACGTTGTTGCATCTCACATTACCCCAGGCTAGCTTATTCCTAGGGTTTGTAAGGGACAACTGGAGGTGTCGCGCGCGTCGCGACAATTAGGGATGAGCACACTTGTTGCGGCTAAAAATGACAAGCGGCCGAGCTGTCCTTTCGGGATTTCATCGTCTATTATTGTCCAATAACCTATGGTGATCCGAGGACCCCAAGGTTGAAGCACCCGAAGCCTCGGGTTTCTAGCTACCCGTTTTCGCGCACTTCCGCGAGAGCTTCTAGAAAATCGCCTGATTGAGACACCGCACAGTGCGCACTGCATAGAATGCATCTGTCTGCGCATTGTACGCGGTCCCGTTGCGATTTTCGCAGTGGATGTGAAATCGATTTCCATTCGACCCATGTCGTTATTATATCACGGAACCATTGGGCTTCTAATGATTCGCAAGAGGTTGCTATATTCAGGACTAGACAGATGTTCTAATCCACAGCTTTACTCTAATCGCGGGACTATCACCGGATAGCAATACTGGCAGACTGGGTGCTGGGCCTGCCTCGGCTGGCCGTGTCGCTATTCGCCTGCACATGCCAGGAGCAGCAATTGCTTTTTCTTTCGCCTTGCAGCTCAGGACTAATCTGATATGTGAGCGGATATGTGAAGCCTTGCATGCCCACAATAGCTTCCATGCAGACAATATGCAGGGTAGCTTACATGGTTTCACCAAACGATGATTGGAGGGGACCCAAGTATCAGGCCAGATTTCTGCGGCACGTCCCACGCGCAAGTTGTCTTGGTCTTCTCAGCACGACCCGACAGCGGCTGGTTCTCCCCCACACACACACGAACTGCAGCTATTTGGCATGGTGAAATCTCATCAGACAAAAAGTAACACATGGATATGTGCCTATCAGCCCCAAGCGCCGGTCCCAACTTGCAACTGTCGCTCGGCCCTATTGGGCAGAGGTCACCATCACCAAGTGCCATTGTAACTTATAACATACCCTTTAAGTTACACCACCACGGCTTCCCCGCTTTCGATGGATGGCCTCGAAAGCTTGATTCTTGCCGATGTCAGCCACCATAACCATTGCCCAGGAGACCGGTTTTCCAGTTCATTCGTCGGCTGGACTAGCTCCCAACTCTCCCTCAGTCGCGGAATTCTACGGCACGCTCGTTCCGTCCATTACCACCATTATCCATATGATGGCAATGGAACTTCGGAGTTCAGCCGGCTTCAGACGATTCACGTGGATTCTCTCTCTTTACTTATTTTTATCTCCCTGTTGGTTACTTCTTCCTCCAACACCCTCGCTTTGAAGCTACCTAGAGACGTAAGAGCAAACTTATCTACTCCTCTCGGCTTTGAGACATCGCGATATTGGCATGCAACTTTCCGCGATGCGCTCATCCATCTATAGATGGCATAAGTTAAAGATACAACCATACGTGTGAGCTCTCTATTATAGACGGTAAGTAATAGTGTAACCGAGGTCCTTTCTAAAGGACCGAAGAAAAAGAAGAGAAATTCATGCCAGCCATACGTTTCATACGTATATCGGCATTCGCAGTCCAACTTCATTGACGCGGGTGTTTTCGCTCCTGGCAGAGATCAGACTATGAACCCGTTGCTGGGCGCCCGAATTCGAGAGGTCGTTTTGAATCTCGTTGAGAATTCGGGAATCAGTAGAGGTCACATTTCACCGTATTCGTTCCGTTTTTTTCTTTTGTGGTGTGTTCAGCAAGGCCTGAACCTAGTTGCAATTTTTGTGTCAGATTGGGCTCCAATTGACTCGTCGCAGGCCGTTCAGCCAGCGCCAATAATGGTTTGCCTCTCATGATAACAGGTAGGCAATAGAACTCACCTACTATACATCAGCTATCGGGCGGCTGGCATGGTTTGACAGCCAAAAGGCCCAGGCTATGCTACTTTGGTGGTGCGCTACAACGTCTATTTTCCAAAATAGATATTCCTGAAGTCTTTTATCACATTTTACCGCAAGCCGCAAACGGGAATAAACCCGAGAAGCTGGGAGGACAGGCTCCTCCCGACGCTACGGAGCGATAATCATGCAATGATACAGACTTGATCCACACCCATTCCAGCGTTGTGACATGGATATTAGCCAGTTCTCGACAGGTGTATCAGCTCCGCCGTGGCTGTTAAGTCTCCCGAGGGCGGCACTAGATATTCAGCGGAGATCTGTCCTTGGCATCACGGAATGGACTTCGATTTGTTCCTATCGCTTAATCCTGATAATATGCTCATCAGGAAGTTGGACATGGCAGGAAATTGGTCAGGTACAATTCGGCGGGCATCTTGATGCCTGGGGCGTTAGCAATCATTCGGTTATGGGGGCTGCTAGCATGTGACACAGTTGGCACAGATCATGGTGTACTGAATCAAGAATAATTGACCGAAAATATAGATGCTGAAGCAACGTGGCTCCGGAGTGGCAACTAGCGAGTGAATTGAGTCCCGGCCTCCATCAACCGGTGCTATCGCCATCCCACTCGAAGCTGACATTCTAGCAGTTTTTGATAGAACCTGCAGGCACCGCAGATGAACAGTGGGCATCTTGATAAGAAGTCATGATGAACTATGAAGCGCCAAATACATTAAAAGCTACCCTAAAGGCTCAATTCTTAAATCCCGTAACCTTAGCATTCCTGTTAAATGACCTCATGACGTAGTATCAAGAAGCGAGATAGACGCGACGGCGGCACGGGCTCGTTGGGACTCGCTTGGCTTCCATGGCTAAGAAACACATGTAACCTCTTTAGGGATACATATCGAATTACGTACATGTTACTTGCGAGTTTGTTTTCTTTTTTTTCTCCTTTTACCTACGTGTACATCCCTGATGGCTACCTAGTATCAATTCCCCCTCCATCAGCACTTAGTCGCAGGCTGGGGTAGGCTCTAAGAAACGGGATAGGCTGACATATTCAGCCATTATCTGCGGGGTTGTCAACGTGTGGGCGTCTCGCCAGTCTAGTCGCTCGAGCTCTCGCACCATGACTATTCCGGATGACGAAGTCCTCCGGGCGGTGTTGGCAATGATAGCTGTTAGGACCGGCTAGCGGAGGGTGATCAACGACGCTATCCTTGCAGTTCAATAGCAATCGGAGGGTTTTGGCTGTCGCGGTGTGGGGACAATGACTGAACCCTCAAAAGCTGATCTGAGCAACAAAATCTGATCTGTAGCGATATTGGGTCTCGAGATGGGATTTCCCAATTCGACAAAATCACGACTTTGGGTCGCCTAGGTAGGGGAGACTAATGCGGCTGTCAAAGATGTGATCTAGCCAAGAACCACAGCGATATTGGCTCCCGCGCCCAAGCATGTGTGTCCACCCCCGGACAGGCCTGACGCGAAACCCTGTTCATCTCTACCAGAAGTCATCCTTGAAGTGAGAAGCTCCCCTTGTTCGAGCTAAAGCTATCTCACCCGTCACAGAGGAATTTGGTTTCAAGCAGCCAGTCATAACCTGATTAGGAATGAGTAGCCATTAGCTTTTCCATCTCGACCAGAATACGGGACGGCGCGTCGTGCCCGTATAGGCGTGCCTTTCAGTAGACCCCCGCGTCGCCGGCGGAGCCCAGACCCTCCCCCAGATACGAGATTGCCTGTTGCTATTGGGGGGGCGAGTTCTGCCTCCGGCAACGAGCCTTGGGTCTCCTTGAGCTCCTGAGTGCCCTCGGAAGACCCTTCAAAGGGACAGTGTAACGATAATACCGGAAGTAACGGACGTCCTGCAAGCCCCTCCCTGCACGACTTCGCTCTCTCTCTCCCTTACTCTCGTTATCACTATCTTCCCCTCATCGTCATCTTCCCCCATTGCTGACGTGAGTTTGTTAGAAGCATTAAGACCGAAACAAAATTGTCATCCGCACTGCCTCGCCAACATGCGCGCATCATGATCAGATGGGGGACAAGTCCTAGGGGAAGGAGGCGAACGTGGCAATCCTACACGAGTTCCGGGACGGGCTGGCGTGGCCCTCTCCTCTAATCTGCTGTCATCCTCCACAGTTGACCCCACGAGGATCGATCGGTAGGGGAATTGTGATTAGTCTTTTTGTTGAGAGACGCGCCTGGCGTATGCCACACGCATACCTCTCTCACTCTACTCATGGTGGTCACGCGTTTCTGCTCGTGCTTATTCTAAGCCGGATTTCTTTCGCCCGTCCTCCGTCCTCCATCTCCGAATAGACAGGCGCACGGCTGCTGCCCGGGCGCGCCCACCAGATTGCTCCGCTGTCTCTTCGTAGATGGCCTAAGTCGTTGTCGCATCTCCGCTATCGAAGTCGAGTATACATGCTCTAGTTGCATGAGGGTTCTGTCTCTGATTAGGTCAGCACGACATCGTTCTGGAACGACGTCTGCTGAAGAGAGAAACCGGCTGGCCTGGACTTTGTCTAGATGAGACAAGTCCAGACGAAACGGGGTGGGCGACGACCGCCACGTTGCCACGATCGGAAAGCGCCCGCAAGGTCTGGCTCGTGCGCTGTTATGTTCTGGACTTACTCGGCCGGGTAATACAGAGTAGCACGGTATCTTGTGTTGCGTAGATCGATGCCGCATTGACCGACCGACGTTTCGTCCAGCAGTTTTGCTTTTTCTCTTTTGGTCCAAGGGTTGAACTGGCAGACTAGCAACTGCGCCTGCGGCCCAGCCCGTAGGTGGCTTTTGGCTTTAGGAATTTGGTACCGAGTAGCGGTAGAGACGCCTCCTAGACTGTGAACTGCGCGAACCTCGTCACCCGGTCTCGCCTATGTGCTTGGCAGTTACTGCCGTGCAGCGCGTAAAGGGGCGCAAAGGGGCGTGAAGGGGTGCCGTATCTCATAATAGTTACAGGCCATGGGTCATCCCATGTCTTAAGGGTCCTTTCGCATACCTTCCTATGGGGGGATTTCTTTCAGGGTCCTCTCTCCTGTTCTTACACTTGCTCTTGCTCTTCTTCTTCCTCATCTTCTTCCTCATCTTCTATGAGGCATGTCTCAAAATATTATCCTCATACATCATGCGCACAGCATAGTTATTAGTCTTCCAAGTTCATGTTTATGAATATAGGTAGGTAATATAATTATAAGACCAGGACACTTATAAGACACACTGCCAATAAATCTTGGCTAGGTATAGGTACTAACTAATGTAGGCGAGCCTCGGCATTTCTAAAGGCCCAAGCTTCTCACCTAGGGTACCACCTAGTAAGCATGATCTGTGCTACAGGCCAAGCTTCACCTAAAATCTTGTATTACATAAGCCAAGAGATTGGTTCCGATCCTCTCCAACATTGAATCTTGCGACTCTGCGA
Organism: Hypoxylon perforatum; assembly: GCA_028571165.1. Lineage (NCBI taxonomy): Eukaryota > Fungi > Ascomycota > Sordariomycetes > Xylariales > Hypoxylaceae > Hypoxylon > Hypoxylon perforatum. The sequence continues at coordinate 1,244,660 of JAOXNQ010000002.1, forward strand.
CTTTGTGTATCGCTTCATTTCATCTCTTGCCTTCTCACTAAATCTACTCTCCCCTAAAGCCAAGGAATTGGCGGCCTCATACTTGGAGCCATTCGTGTCAATTGGCTAAGTTGCTCTGTTTTGCCATGCCTGCAAGTCTTAATGACAGTGACAACGACAATGGCTGCTAACAAACCGACACCGCCACTGACACCAACACCGACAGAGTACGACAGAACCTACTCCTACTCATCCGCCTCTCCGTTTCTCTGCTTCTTCCGAGCCATTGATTACAAACCGAGCTAACTTTACTACTTGCAGGCCAGCACACATCCTTTTCGTTGGCGCCGGCGCCGTAGGCTGTTTCTATGCCTCACGACTACATCATGTACGCCCATCGTGAAACGTGCCCGTGCCAGTAGCGAACGCTGATCGTCGCAACACACATGACAAATAGCCTGGGCAAAATATATTCACCTCCCTGACTGCGCGGTCCAATTACTCGGCTATCGCAGCCTCCGGCGTAGAGCTGCAGACTCACTCTTTCGGTAACTACAATTTCTCGCCCTATGCCGTGTTTCCATCCATCTCGGCTGCCGTTCCGAACTCCTCCTCGACATCGACAAACCACGCCTCGTCGCCCCAGACCCCGCCGCGGCACGGTTGGGATTACATCATAGTTACTACCAAGGCTCTCCCCGATCGCTCCGACGACGCAGCTCTGATTGCTCCGCTTGTGTCTGCCAAGTCCTGTATAGTATTGATCCAGAACGGCGTGGGTGTGGAAGAGCCCTATCGGGAGCGTTTCCCACAAAATCCTATCGTGAGCGCCGTCACCGTTGTCAGCGCCGAGCAAATAAGAAATGGCGTGATTCGGCAGAACCGATGGACAAGGATCAGCCTGGGACCCTTCGGCACCGGGCTTGCCACGTCGCCTAGCTCAACCGCCAAGTCCGCCGAAGTTGTACAGCGAGGTCATGAATGCATGGAACAGCTGGCGCACTGGTGGAACAAGTTCGGCGGTATTCGGGATGTCGAAACGCACACGGAACTCGAACTGCAGACGATACGCTGGCATAAACTTTGCATCAATGCAGCTTTCAACCCGACGGCCGTACTATCTGGAGGACGCGGCAACGCCGACCAGCTGACGGATCCCGAGTTAAGGGAACACATCACCGGAATCATGAAGGAGATCTGGAACGCCGCCCCCAAGGTCTTGGGGAAGCCTTTCCCGGGTGATCTGGCGACGCCCGACAGAATCATCAGGAGCACCGAGAGGAATACGGGCGCCCGGCCCAGCATGCTCTTAGACTGGGAGGCTGGTCGGCCTATGGAGCTTGAGGTCATCCTGGGGAACCCGGTAAGGATCGCCAGAGCGGCCGGCGTAGAGATGCCGAAGCTGCAAAGTCTCTACGCGCTGCTGAGGAGCATGCAGAAGCTAAGGGAGGATAAAAAGACGAGAGAGAAGCTGTAGTCAATGAACAACAAACTATGCGCATATCGGCAAATCTCAATTCTGCTATTCTACTGGAACCATCGTCTTCCCAGGCGAGACTCAGTCTCTAATACAAAGGAACGGACCACCCTGGAATATTTCCCGAGCAATGAGACTTGCGAGTACTATCAACACCCCTTACGCGTAGGTTAGGTACTTCCCATATGTTCCACAATACAGAATAAAGACACAGTATGGAACAAATTACATCAATTAGAAGTAGGTGAGTATATTAAGATTAATGTTTACGGCCGTTTGTTTTCTAAACTTGGGAGAGACTCCGAATGAAGTCCCGGACCTCGATTGCGTCCTTTGTCTTCTCATCATGGGCGTCGGTGCTATATTGACGATATTCCGCCGGTGTAGCAATGATATGCATATGCAAGTGGCCAACACTATGGTCAGGATACAGGTGGAAGCCAAACGTAAAGTCGTCGACTTTCAAGCTATCTATTGCCAACTCTAATTCCATTTGGTGGTTTATAGCTTCTTCATACGCCTCCGAATCCGGCTCGGCCTTGTTTTGGGCCTCGATCCGAGCCTCCTGATGAAGAAGAACAGCTTCTTGGAATTCTGGCTTGGGCCAATTTTGCTTAAAGAGACCTATCATCTCGTCGATGATAGATACGTTACTACTGTCTAGCGTCACGCCATTATAGATGCCTGCCTTGGGTATGCCTAAGATGTGAACACTGGACATCCCGGCCTTCTGAGGGGCTCCTGGGTACTGGCCAATATCGAAAGAAGCGTGGTTTCCAACAAGGAGGGCGTTCTCACTCTCGGCGAAGACGTTGCCTTTCCACTCGGTAAAGGGTGTGGCCGCTTTAATCCATTTTGGGCGGTTCGGGTAGATATGAGTCGTATTTTTGTCGTTGTATGCCTTGACATCCGCGGCGGCGGTCTCGTGGCTCCAGAAGTCAGCGTGTTGCTGTTTGATCTGTTCGATTTTTCCGGCGAACGGCCTATTCTCTGGCTGAGACGAATTTCCCATGGTTACTGCTATTTATTTTACGGTCTATCGAGTCTCGTTTCGTCTTTCTCTGATTCTACCACATCCTCGCGGTCTCCGACATATTGCACCTGCGCCTATATACATGGTGGTGCTCTTTCTCTGCATCAAGATGCTAAGCCGCGCGGTCGCTCTTTGTCTTCACGGGGCGAAGCATGAAAGAAGGTAGAACCTTTCAGTCATAACTCAACTGTGAAATACATAATTCTCAGAACGTAGCAGGGGCGCAGTATAACAGGCATGATGGAAGAGGACAAGGCCAGATGAAAGACTGGGCCATTGACCGGTTGCAAAGTGCCAAGTTGGGACAAGCGAAGGAGAAGTGATAGCTAGTGGACAAAAGGGCGTTTGGATTCTTTAGAATATGAACTTGGGGACTTACATGCAAGGGTTAAAGAGTTCCTACACAAAGAAGTCCGAACTGGGGTTTACGAACAGTCACTTGGTACAGAACCATGATCATATCGATGGTAAATTTCCTACAGTTAACCTTGGTTAGCAGGCCGTTGTTTATTACTCCCATTTGTTGTAGGTTATACAGAAATAATTTGTGAGGCTCAGACTATGCCAATAGTTCATAACCTAAAACCACGGGACCCTGAGAGTTGACCTGAGTCATCATTATGCTCGATTCGGGCTTTGTCAAGGTCTGAAGTCTACTTGCTTTGGTAGTGTGCACCTCTAGCAAGATACTAATTCCTAGGCACATATGTAAGTAGGTAAAGATGTCTCTTATAGGCTATTGTAACGAGGGCAATTTGCGATCTAGTGGCTTGTCCTCTTAGCTATCTCTTGCTCTACTATAAGCCCCTTAGGGATTTATATGAGTTAGATTATGGGGATTTTTTGCTCCTTAGACATTCGATTTCACTAAGATCATCGTGGTGAATTATTTCCAAGTCAAATAGTTAACTGGGTATATGTTAGATGTAGATAGCTTCTCGTATTGTAAGTGTGCACCAGATAGGAGGTAGGTTTTCACTCTTGCTTCAACGGTATTAAAAGTACCTACCTACCTGGTAGGTACATTACAAAACAGGCACATGAGTTAAGCTTTCTACTCCCTGAAACTTGGCAGGCTATTCCCTGTCTAACCCCGCAATCTATACCGGTCCCCATCAGTATCCCCACCATAAAAAAATGACATGGAGCTGCGATGATGACGGGCAACAGGGTTTCTCACATATCATTAGCTAAGTCCCCTACATGGTCTGATAGTCTGTAAATGACCTCTCACTTTGTGTATTCCACCCCGGTTCTTCATTATGCAAGCTGCTTAGCTACCCATGTGAGCTAGCTACTGGCTATGTGAGACATGTAAGCTATGTAAGCTATGCAAACTATGTAAGCTCGTCGCTGCAACTTCGCGGGATATCATTGCCGAAGTGACCCAATGATTCGCCAGTCCCCGCTCCCCTCTTCACGGGGATGGGGCACTCGCATCCCGTCACCCATCTTGTCTGACTGCTTCTTCTATCAAGTAATAGGTTCTGTTTCAAGAGTTTCAAGAGAAAGGCAGCAAACGCTCTTGGCTAATCTCACCATTACTATTACTTAGACCGTTAAGACAACCGTTGCAAGATGGCCATTTCCAAGGATGACCTAGAACCTACACAAGACAGGTACGAAGGCGCGGCCGGTATCTCCGATGAGAAGCACCAGGCACCTGAGAACAACGATGGATTTCACATCGATGCCGCCCTTGAGAAGCGGGTTAGAAGGAAGATCGACTACCATTTGGTACCCTTGGTTATGGGGCTCTGTAAGCAATTTCTCCTTCCGGCATCTTGAGCCAATTCCTTACTTACCGTGGCTTCTTGTAGATCTAGTTTCCTTTCTAGACCGCTCAAATATCGGCAATGCAGAAACGGCAGGAATGTACGTGATTCTAAAATGCGATGACCCTATTTACCAGAAAGAGATTTGTTACTCAATCATAAACCCGACCTACGAGAGTTAGTACTAACTAGTATATGTTGTCTCATAGGAGTAGGGACCTTGGATTTGATGATGGGCACTATCAGGTTTATATCTATTGCTCCCAGTTACGATGAGCCGTAAATTGCTAACGAGATCAATAATCTAGTGGCTCCTGACTATCTTCTATATACCATATAGTGAGTCCCCTGCATGTTATATGGAACAACAATCTATCCGATCATGAAGTATCTGACAACTTGTAAAGTCGTATTTGAATGGGCGGCGTTAATGTGGAAGGCTATACCTCCGTAAGTGTCTATTCGTAATACGCTGTTACAGGCCATTTTTACTAAGTCGAAGTCACAGTCATAGTATGTGATACTTGAAATCATCTATTCCCATATTTGCGTACTCTTTTATTTTGCGCGGTTCCTAATTCGGTCCAGTTTGGGCATGCTCTTGTGTAGTTGCGTGGTAAGATAGCCTTCATGGAGTATACACGAGCTGAGAGCTGATTAGCGTATAGGGGCCTAGCCTCGACGCTTCAGGCCGCCGCATTTAATTGGTCAGGCTTGATGGCTTGTCGATTTTTCCTCGCAATGGCCGAGGCGGGTTACGGACCCGGTGTTCCGTATTTGTTGTCGTTTTTCTACAAGCGGCATGAACTCGGACTTCGGTGCGGTATCTTTCTTTCCGCTGCGCCTCTTGCCACGACCTTTGCAGGAGCTTTAGCCTACGCGATCACCTCGGGCCACCCAGCACACATAGCCAACTGGAGACTCCTATTCATCGTGGAAGGCGTCCCGTCCTTCTTCCTAGCAGTCCTCGCATTTATATACATGCCGGATTCTGCCGACACGGCCAAGTTTTTGACCGAAGAGGAGAGGGAGGTTGCTAAGATGCGCGCTATTCAGCAGACAGGAGCCGTAGGGGCGTCTCGTATAGGCCATGTTAACATGAAGGATGTATTTCTGTCGCTCAAAGACTTCAAGACTTGGCTTCCACCTCTAAGTAAGTATAGTCTAGTCTCGTTATCCAAGAGCACTGTCCAGGATTTGAGTTGTCGTCAAATAGCAATGGCTAACTTTATGCTTTTACAGTGTACTTCAGCTGCAATGGTGAGCATTTCACTTGTCTACTGACTAATGGGTATGCGTATTAACTATGAAAACAGTATCATTCAGCAGTTTGCCTGTTTTCCTGCCGACGATCCTTCAAAACATGGGTTTTACTGCTATAAATGCTCAGGGGTTGAGCGCTCCGCCATACTTCCTTTCCTTCGCTTTCTGTATCGTAACAACATGGATCGCCGACAGGACTCGTCAACGTGGTCTTATGATAATAGGTCTCTCACTTGTTGCCGGCATAGGATATATTCTCCTTGCGACTTGTAAGAGCGTCGGGTTGCGCTACTTTGGCGTGTTCTTAGCCGCGGCAGGCGTATTTCCGGCAATTTCTAACCTTCTTCCGTGGACGATAAATAATCAGGGGAGCGACTCTAAGAGAGGCGCTGGTATTGCGTTGCTGAACATCATTGGCCAGTGTGAGTATAAAATGCATGTCGTGTCGGCATCTTATTCCTTATACTCTAGAATCTTCAGGCGTCTCAAAAAGAACACTTTCTCGAAGCCTCTAGACGCACTCTACTGAATTCTATAATACTAAGAGAAAAATGCTAACACATGTTTCATACGATTAGGCGGTCCCCTTCTAGGAACTCGAGTATTCCCTGCCGGCGAAGCCCCGTATTACGTCAAAGGTATGGGTATCTGCGCAGGTTTCATGTTCTTCAACGCGTTATTGGCCTTGAGCCTACGTACGTATCTAGTTTGGGAGAATAAGAGGTTTGAGAGGAACGACGAGGCGGCGCGCCAAGTGGGTACGGATCTCAGATCAGGTGTTAGTCTGGAGAATGAAGGATACGGATTTAGAAACTTTTTGTGATCCATCTTGCATCTTGTGGGCGATCGAGGAATATGTAAGGTACCTATCTGCCTTGATAAAATATTTTTCTCTTGACTGGTTTATTAATGACACGTATATGGCTTGCTACAGTCTGGCATCGATGAAATAGCATCGTTTTCTGTCCATACCGCTGCCCCATGAGAGTTTAGTCAGTCCGCGAACAGTCAACATTGTTAAGATGACGATCGGGTTGAGTAGCTTCTGGATTGCGCAGCTGAGATGTAAGCACGTAATTGTTTCATCTAATAGATGAGATTACCGGACCAGACATCAACGTCCAAGGTGGCATAGTCTCTCTTGTAGTCAAGGGCGAGTGACGAGCGACGGAGATAGGTTTGTGTAATTTTGATGACCCCGGTAGCCGGCGTGCTCCGTGAGAATTCCCCCGCGGTGATATCCTCCGCACGAAGCTTTTCAACCTGTACAAGCTTAACTGCACCATCTTCGAAAAAAAAGATTTCCCAGCTAAGCAATCAGTAATTCCGTAAATTTCCGTTCTGGAGCTATCTCGTACGTAGCGTTATTTCAGGACCACAAGCTTCAAGTCTCTCCTTCTTAAATAAAGAATACCGAGGCAATGGCCACCGGCGGGGCTACCGCTCCGTTTGCAATCCCGACGATCGATATATCCCCCTATCTCAAGGACCCGTCGTCGGCTGCGTCAGCGCGGGTCGTCGAAGACGCCCGCCAGGCTTGCGTTACCAGCGGTTTCTTTCAAATTGTCAACCACGGCCTTCCGAAGGAACTGCAACAGGCAGTATTCAAGGCCGCCGAGACCTTATTTGCGCTGCCGTTAGAGGAGAAGAAGAAACTGCGGCCCCAGATCCTAAAGAACCGGGGCTATGAAGTGATTGGTGCACAGGTCAGTGGCCAGCCCTTGACAAAGTACTGCCCGGTCTCTAGAGTAATGCTAACCTCCAGACTTGGTGGACGTTGTAGATATTGCAGGATGGCAAGCTGCCTGATCTTAAAGAGGTCTGTTCCTCACCACCCCTTATTATCCTAGATGGCGTGAAAGACACCGTTGGATGGTCTGTGAAGTATTAACCATGACCCTAAAGGGCTTTTACATCGGCCAGCACATCCCGGAAGACGACGAGCGGTCCAAGAAGCACCCGTATCTAATGGGCCCGAACATATTCCCGGCAAACATTCCCGATGAGACACTCAAGAACCCCACTGAGACCTACTACGACGAGGTCTTGAAGCTGTCATGCAAGATCTTAGAGATCCTCGCACGCGGTTGTGAGTAACTCTGATATTACGAATGATTTCGGAGTTATCACTCCAGAGACACACTTCAAGACTCAATCATCTTGTTTGAAGAAGCGATTATTAACTCCCGTTATGTGTGCAGTGCCCTACGGCGACGACATTTTTGTCCCCTTCGTCTCGAACGATCCTGTATGCATAGTTCGGCTACTGCATTACCCGCCGCAGGACTCGACAGACGCGAGGCAACTAGGCGCTGGCGCGCATACGGATTTCGGTGCAATCACGCTGCTTTTGCAGGACGAGTCCGGGGGTCTCGAAGTCTTCGACCACACGAGTAACCGGTGGGTACCCGTGGCGCCGAATCCGGATGCCTACGTCATTAATATCGGCGACATGCTCTCGCTGTGGACCAAGGGAATCTACAAGAGCACCGTGCACCGTGTCATTAACAGGAGCGGCCGTGACCGGTACTCAGTGCCGTTCTTCTTCGACGGAAACACCGACGTCCGGTTAGCCCCTTTCGACGGTAGCGAACCTGTCGGCGGCGGCAGAATCTTGACTTCTGAAGAGCATATGCTCGAGAGGTATGGTACTACGTATGGACGGGTGGAGAAAGCTAATGCTTAAATGAGCAAGCGGAAATGCCGTCGAGATGTCGGAGCTTGGGTGTGAGAGGGACAGTTTCAGAAGAATGAAGGGTATCTCATTATCACGGGAATTTTCATCGATTATCGTTCATAGCAAGGCCGAAATAGCACCCACGAAGTGTATTAGCTGGGATGAAAATTACACATCGGTTGACCGCTGATCTGATTAAAATATATTGCTACATATTTCCGCTCCAAAACGCCGGCGCCGCGTATTCTGATACACATCCTTGGCAGAAGCGTCCCGCTGTTTGCCGCCGGGTCCTGATACCATATAGATGTCCTGGTTAGCTGCCAATTGGGTAGTCATACAATCAGTCTTACAATCCATCTCTGTACGAGGTAAAGCCCACTCTCCATCGCTTTCCTAACTGGCCAAAGTCGTCAGACCAATACTTTCTATTTTCCCTGATTTCTATTCTTGCGTCTGTTCTTCTTCTTCTTCTTGCTACCCTTGGATGCTGACGACGCACCGTCCACATCAGACGGGGCTGGAGTTGTAGAGCCTTGGTCTTCGTCCCCTTCATCCTCGGATAAACTACTGGTAGCCTCGAGAACAACTTTGCGGATCCCGCCAGATTCGATAATATTTTCTGTTATACTGCCGCTACGGACGTGGCCTCTCCGTCGCCCAATTGCATCATGAACGCTCTCTACGCTTCCCGTAGAGGAGTTTTGCGTCGGAGACGTCTCGCCGTTATTAACTGCGCTGAGCTTAGTCTGTGTGCCTTGGTTGACCAGGTCTGAAGCATCGTCTTCCACGGTTATTTTGGGCGAGACGTCAGAGTTTGCAGCAGAAGGATCGGTGTAACTTTGCTGGAGGGCTTGGATGCCATCTTTAGCATTGAATTGAGACCCAAGAAGGCTTGTGCGTTCGTCCGCGACCGGTTCCAAATCCCCTGTAACCAAATCGGGCTGTTGTTGGTTGGAGGAAGCTGATAATTTTGCAGGTTTGATTTTGACTGCGGAAACTCGCGTGCTCTTTGGGTTTGATGCAGGGTTTGAAGGGCCAAGATGCTTGAAGTGATCCCTAATGTCTTCAAAGTTGGCCTTGACCGGTACTGTAGTATGAACCAGCTGGCCATCCTGGCCTGCGGAACGTCTTCGCAGCAACAACGTTGTCATTCTTGGACTAGTACCGAGGGTAGTTGCGTCGGCTCTGCTGTTGAGTGATGGGGCTCGTTTTGACTGGGTTTCGCCAAATTCCTCTTCAATATCAACAAGCCTACCCTCCCTGATTTCTGCGTTATTCATCATAATATCTTTTCGAAGAGCCCGGGCCTTGGGCGCAGGGTGTGATCTACGAATGGCTTTGTGGACGTCAACATAAACGTCTGACTCGTCAATGATTTCCCTGTATTCATCGTGGTTAGTAGAACGCGGGAGATATAGACACTATAGGGAAACACTCACTCTCCGATGAGTTCTTCGATTACATCTTCAAGGGTAACGACGCCCAAGGCGCCATGATCATCACCAGGTGACTCTGAGATGAGTACCATATGGGATTTGCCCTCCTGGAAAAAGTTGATGATATCAAGGCAACTAGTTTCAGGCCGTGTCTCGGGGAGAGCAGCGAGGGTAAAGTCTTTAACTCGTTTAGCATCCTCTGGATCGTACGTGATAAGGATTTTGACTAGGAGCATCCCGACAAAGTTCGTCGGATTGCCAGCCTGATGGATGGGGATGCGAGAATATCCGGCATCAAGGATCTGATCGATTGTATCCTCATCTAGGACGGCATCCTCCGACATGGTGAAGACATCTTCCATGGGCGTCATAACCGCCTCGACAGCCTTGCGTTTTAAATCAAGGACGGCGCTGATAATGGTGACTTCGTCCTGATTTAGCCGTTCGTCTACTTCGCCTAAAGATTTATGGAGTGTCACTAAAGTCTTTAAACCGCTCTTCTTGTATACGGTTCCGTGGTCTTCGCCGAGTAGCCAGTCCAGGAGCTTGGCGGTCGGCCATGCGATGGGGCTCATGAGATACATTAAAAGGAGAACTGGCTTGGACATATATCCACCGATCTGAAGACCATAGCGAACGCACACGGATTGGGGTAAGATCTCGCCGAAAATGACTGGCACGCGAAATATGTCAGTACTGTTGTAAGGTTTGCGGGCTAGGAACTCATACCGATCAAAACAGTACTACCGACGACAGCTGCTACACCTCCGCCAAAGCATCTATCCAGAACAACAGGTAGGGTTTCATTGACGATGACATTGGACAGCAACAACGTAACTAAGACCCAGTGTTTGCCCTTCTTGAGGAGATCGAAGACACGCTTGGCATTCCTTCGTTGCGGTTCTTCACTGTCGAGGGATATTACTTGTAGATAAATTTCATCCTGACCCATGAGGGCTATGGTCAAGCCCGCGAAGGCTCCTCCTAAGAGGACGAGCACCATAGACACAACATAAAGCACCCAGAGGGCGCCACCTTCGGCTTCGGGAGCATCGTCGGGGTTCTCGTGATGGATATCGTAGGGATGGACAGGATGAAGGGGACTAGCGATGGCCAACCCAAGCGAAAGAAAGAGGACTCTAAATAGGCCAAGGACAGCTGTGCGGACACGAAGGATGCCGTCGGTTCCCATGCTTCTCAAGTTTCGGCGAGGGAAGCTTAGCTAGATAGAAATATGCCTGCTTCTATTAGTCTTCATTGGTCTGACATATCAAACTAGGCTCTTTAGAGTTCTGTAAAAAAGAACTTGTTATGCCTTGTGTAATGTGGTCATTTCCGCTGCTTGTACCCGTAATTGATCTCGGTTGAGCAACGGAGAGATGGAAAACCAAAAATGACTACTTACCAAAATCTGCTCGTCGGAAAGGTCAACAGATGACAAAATATGGTCAAAGGACCACTTCATCCATCTGCTATTCAGAAAGGAGGAGAGAAGCCAGGCAGAGGAAGAAATCAATTGCACTTGCAATAATTCCTTGGGTTCGTCGGCGCTTCTTTGGGTCGGGCAAATAATAATTAAGAAGAGGCGCCGATGACGAAGGTTTACCAATTGATGAGACCTCGACAAACCAAAAAGTTTGAAGCTCGCTGCATCGGCCGATCCACTACGTGTGGGCTGGTTAGCGGGCAGGCTGGCTCCAATCGATTACTCTTTATCGCCTTCGCAGGTAAATAGTAGCTCCTCTGCACCTGCGGGAGACCCCTGTTCGTGTTCTTTCTAGGCGGGATGGTGGGCGGTTGGGCGGATGCTGCATCTGATGCTGGCATGGCGGGGTGTGAGCTACTGAGCTACCCCTGCATGGTAGCTGTTGTGTAATACAATATAATATAGCTTAGGTACAGCTACTGCTATAGCTAAAGCCTAACGTACAGCTACCGAGGTACGCATTGCGGCTGGACCTGTAATATAGGATCGTTATACGCATACATTTCCAGCTTGCCAGCTACAACTTTATAAATTGCGTGACAAAGGGAAAATGCCATCGCTAACTGGTCATCACAGAGGCATCAATGTCTAATATTATAACGAATCACCTCTAGTCATACCAGATGGCATTCATACCGAAACCTGGCTCCGGAATTCTACACCTTGCGACGCGGCCCAAGAACTCGTCTTTCCATCTATATATCTCAACCCACCCTTCCTGGTCGTCCGTGATCGCCAGCCACTCTTCGCTCCAGTCGCATGGCGACACTGCGTTACTATGGCCCCCGCTGGTCGGCGTAGGATTCAAACAGATCTGTGTCTCGATGGACCCGCAGTCTCGTAACCTGAACGCCGCCATGTAGCCTTGCAGGTCGAAGCTATTGGCCCGACTCGTCGCAAATAGATATCTTCCCGATTTCGTAAGAGAGCACACGTCGCTGCGGTACATGGTATCGTGCTTGGGGATCCCCGGCGGGATCAACGGGTATGAATGATGTGTATATATGGGCATATGCGTTGCCGGATCGATCAAGTACTCGCAGAGTCGGTTTCCGGCTTCCATGAGGGCGTATAAATAATTGCCCGTGGGATGTATCGCCACCCACCTGGGATGGTCTTTCGGATCCGGCGCGTCCACGCTCCCCACCAGTTCGACCGATCCCGATGTGTCTTTCTTGTGTACCCACAGCTTGTTGGCTTTCAGATCGGCCGAGTAGAGGTATGTTTCCGTGGGGTCGAATACCATGCCGTGGATGCCCGTGTTAGGTTGGTACGGGTAATGTTGCATATCCTTCTCGAGAGCGCCAGTCGATGATACCGAAAATACCGACCCGTGTCCGGCATGCGAGTAAAACGGATTGCAGTAGACTGCATACGGTGGTTGCTTCGCGGCGAGTAGGAAGATGGCGCGGGTGTTGGTTGTAGCTAAGCTTGCTTCCGCTACATACCAAACAACAGCGTCAACTACTGGGTACGTTCAGCGACAGATCTACACGGAACTTACCATCATGATTCATGGAATGTGAGGCTTCGTGGACAATCTCAGTCGGGCTCTTGACAGAAAAGCTGGACCACTTTTTCATGGCTGCTCCGTATATGTTTTTCTTAGCATGCTAATAGGATGCTATATAAGCATACCATAGTCATTAGACCGAGGTCGTCTGACTTACATCGAAAGTCATCCACGAGATAGGTTCGTCGCGAGGGATCTCGGTTCTCTTTACCAGCTCTAACGTCAACTTTTCGTCGTCGAACGCCACGGTGAAGATGGCTCCCGGTGGAGTCCATGTCCCTACCATCAAGTGATGGACCGGCATCCTTGATTCGGCTCGAAGGCTGAAATGGGAAGAGGTATCAAGCGGGCCTATCACGAAAGCTTTGCTTGTGCAATGGAATAGGCAAACTTGCGGTCCGAAGAGACGGGTTTCGTGTCCAAAGTCTTGTCACTTGGTTGCTCACAAGTAGTAGCATCACCCGGCGATAGTAACGTACACTTAATCACCAGCCACAGCGACAACGCATATGGCCTTCTCTAGATTGCGAAACGAGTAAAGTTAAGAACTCTTTTCTGACTTATCAACGCTATCCAGACCAAACTATGGCACACATTCTCCGTCGATAGTGGGGAAAACATTGACGGTTTTGCAGCCGCGTTTTCTTTCGTTCGATCGGCACCAGTAGTCGTAGATACGGTAGATGGTATCGGCACGCGGGTTAATTCGCCGTTGGCTGCTGGCTAGGTACCGAGTGGGCGGCTACCTGCTGCATCTCCTTTGCCACGCTGCAATGCCGGATAAACGCTTCATCGTTCATATGTGTTATGTCTCCCCCGCCGTGTCTCACTCTGGACTATCCCTGCACTAATGCGAAAAGGAAAGGTCGTTGGACCCTGGATTTTTTTAGGATCCTCAACATACCCGAAGAGTCGCGATTCAGTACGACTCGGTTTAGTCCAGTCCTAGTACAAAAGACGTGGCTACGTACGTATGGGGTAGTCGGCCAAATCCATCACCATCTAAATTCGAATTGGTATACCAATGAGCAACAATGAGCAACAATGAGCAAGTGCCGTCGATAAAAATACCTTGGGTGTAAAGGTCGAACCCGTAGTCGGAAACCGGCCGTAGGAAGACAGATATTATCCCACCTAACCAAGACACACGCCATTTGAAAGTTTAGTGTTCTAGAAGCCCATTCTCGATCATCCCCGTTTCTCTAAGGGCAATATATTCCCCGATAGACATGGACTATCGCTGCCGTGAGATCAATCCGGTCCACATATGCCTTTTCGAGACGGCGGGGCTTTCGCGTTTCCGAGGACGAGCCTACCATATACTATCCACCGTTCATACGGCGAGTTAACTTGAGGTAATACTTAAATGAGCATCGTTGCTGCCGTTGATGGTCGTTCATTCCTTGTAGCCTAGTTCCCTCGTCCCTTCCAATTGAATATATAAACTTCCAGACTTCTGTCTTGTACATACCCATAACCACAAATCTTCCCTTTCCGTACTTATAATTCACACCCAACTTGATAGCAATTTTGCCATCAAACCTTCAGTTTGTAGTGATCCTATTCTCCTTCTCTCACCTTACTTTCCAAGCCAAATAAACTAGCAGCTCAACATGGCTCCCGCTGCTACTGGTGTGTCCAACGCGGCACAAGCGCCCACCCCTTCCAGATTCGATCCGACCTTCACCCAACATGTCCTCGACACTATGGGCTCCAACGTAACGGAGAGAAACAGAGTGGTCTTAGGATCGCTCATCCGACACATTCACGATTTCGCTCGGGAAGTCGAGCTGACGATTGACGAATGGATGGCTGGTGTTCGCTTTATCAATGCTGTCGGCCGTGTCTACTCCGAGTCGGGACAGACGAGGAATGAGGCCCATCGCTTATCCGACATCCTCGGACTCGAAACGTATGCTTCCCAGTTTCAACGGGTATTAGTTTAATATAGATATTGTGGGCTAATACGTAACTACTAGATTGGTCGACGAGATCGCACACAAGATTATCTCCGAGTCTGACATCGACCCGACGTCGTCAGCCATCTTGGGCCCGTTCTGGTCGCCCAACGCGCCTTTCCGTGAGAATGGGGGAACGATCATCCAGGACGCGGCGCCGAACGGCCGTGTAGTGCTCATGCACGGCATCATTAGCGACCTGGTGACCGGCAAGCCAATCCCGGGCGCCGTCTTCGATATCTGGCAGGCCTCAGCCAACGGCAAGTACGACTTCCAGGACCCTCAGAACCAGACCCCCAACAACCTGCGCGGCAAGTTCCGTGCCGACGAGAACGGAAAATACCACTTCTACTGCTACTATCCCACGGCCTACTCCCTCCCTACCGATGGTCCCTCGTACCAGCTGCTCCAGATGATGGACAGACACCCCATGCGCCCCGCGCACATTCACATCATGGTAAGCAAAGCACTACATATAGTAATACAAGTCGGATATGTTTCTAACTCTTAGATACTAGGTCACCCACCCAGAGTACAAGGGCTGTACCACGCAGCTGTACCCCAAGGATGACCCGTGGCTGTCGTCCGACACTGTGTTCGCCGTCAAGGACGATCTTGTGGTCGACTTTACGTCCCTGAAGAGTGATGATAAGGCTGAGCTTGAGTTAGATTATAATGTTATTCTTGCTCCAAAAAATTATACGGGGAAGCCATTTTAAATGGGAAATGTGGTTGGTAGTAAGCATTTAATTGCTCAGGCTAGGTGAACCCGGGATCATCTATGCAATTGGCGCCTAGGCGATCTTTTGAGACCTCGTCCTTAAAAGAAAGGGTGATGATACCTACCTCTGTCGTGAGGTAAAGGGGATGGCGTCATGCATTATTATGGGTATGTAACATTAGATACCCATGTTGCTTCTTAGGCTGCGACTTGAGATAATGAGATACGTTCACTTTCGTCCGCGTTGAGGTCAATCATGGCAGTGAGCGAACGAGTCATAGACATTCGACTGAAACGTAGGTTGGTGAAGTATTAATTAATACACATTAGCAATACACAGGTATTAATGGCTATTAACACCGTCTTTGGTCAACTCCAAAAGCCTATCATACAATCTGGACTCTCACCCAATAAGGCTATTCTTGTAACCTTTTTGATTTTGAACCATCAAGTCCGAAACCCGAACCCTTATAACACCGAATACCACACACATATGTCCGAGCGCGCACACCGACGCCCATCCGGTAGCCCCCTACTTCAAGTCTCGATGGTACCATCGTTACATGCGCATCGCTGAAAGCCCTAGAGCTACAGTTTCTCTTGTATCTCCAGGGCAGAAGTAGAGATGGAATCCACGGACCAGAAGATGGTCAAGCCTAGGTCGTCGAAGGAGCAGTTGACGGCCGTATTGTAGAGCTGCTTGCAGTGGGGGCACGGGCCGAAGTCCTCCCAGTTACGCTCTGCGCTGCAGGCCTCGATGCGGTCGGAGCCTACGCAGCGCACCTCGCCCGCGAAGCAGGGGTCGTCCCAGGCTGGGCTGAATGAGAGGGAGCCAGTAGGTTGGGCTGTCGGTGGTTTATCCGTCTGGGTGGACTTGGTTGGCGTGGGCTGAGGGGCTGTAACCGTCGTGGTGGTGGTGATGTGCGGGATGCAAGTAGCTTTTTCCCCCTCCTGCAGGCATTCCGCACAACTCTCGAACCATTCCCATTTCCCATGGTCGTTGCAGATCTGCAAGTTGTTGCCGTCGCAGCGCGTCTGGGCCGCGGTGCACCATCCGGGGGGCAGCTCAGCCGGAGCCGTCGTGACGCTGGGACTCGGGGACGGGGCAGTGCGCTTCTTCAACTCGGTGCTCGAAGCACACCATGCCTTCTTGCCGGCGAGGTCACTCTCGCACCATGTCGGCTCGGTACAGTGCCCATACTCAACCCAAGCATTCTTGTGGCATCTGTAGATGATGTCCGCATCGCATTTCATGTGGCTCTCTTGGCACACTTTGAGGACTCCCTCCATATTGGATTGCAATGGGACTCCCAGTGCCGGAGTGGCTAGGATCAGGCCCAGCAAGGTGGCAAGAAGAGGTGCCATAGTGAAGAGAGGGACTTTACGGTTGACGTAGCAGCAGATAAGTAGAAAGAGACAAGAACAGTAGCGAGTGGTAGCTAGTGGTGGTGAAGATGGTTCTAAGTCAATATACGAATGAAGCAATCCGATCTGCGTAGACTTACTGCACCAGCAAAAAGAATGATGGGCGAGAGAATTGATGTTGTTTTGGGAAGAGTTTCAATTCCTACTGAGAGGTCGAGAAGAGTGGTCTCTTGTAAGTAGGAGATGGGATCATGGCTTCCCTAGCCTAGGTATTCTCCCAGTTTAGTAGGAACCTCCTCGTTTCCCCCCCCTCTTTTGCCTTGAACCTGACGCGCCATTGACGTTGGGTAAATTTCATCATCCTCTTGAACGGAAGGTAGCCGCATTGTTATCGAAGACAGGTACTTATTTTGAATGGTCTCACCTCACTTTAAAACACAGCTGCAACCCTCGAGGAGCCCTTTTGCTAGGTACTATAGGTAAGGTTAAGTACCACTTTCTCATACTCGATCCTGCTTTCTAAATGCATCTTACCTATAATATAATAGCTGTCTCGACTGACGCTAGATCTTGTTTGAAGGGCACCTTCGGTATTTGTACCTATTCTATTGCGGCCTAGGAAAGCATAATAGTATTGAAATGTACCCCTTGCCCTCGTCGTGCAGCTCTATGCCTATGCCTACCTAACGTGTATTCATTAAGCAAGTCCCCTGCACGGACTCTCTCCTGACCAATACAGCGTCGGTGTCCTTATTCCTATCTATCTACCTACAAATATTGTGTGGCTCAGTCTTCTCTCTTTCAACCAACCATTATCAACTATCCGCACCCGGCAATTCCCAATAGGGAAATTTCATAGTTGTACCTAACCAATACGCGCAGCATCCATTATTTAAGAACGTCATTCTAGACTAATAAGGTGAGGCAATCTTGCGTAGAGTCTAGCTGGGAAATTTTCTGAGTCTTCTTAGTCCACTTATCAAGAATCCTTTCCTTAATTCTTCGCCTCGTGTTCAGCACCTCGACTTGGCAAGTGTCCTTGAAGTTGTTATCGCATGATCTCTTAGTTGACTCTTAGTGTCCCGCGTGCATTTGGAGGCAGGTACCTCCCTTTTGCGGCTGACCACTCTAGGCGCTATCAATAGGATACAATACTCTTACGCTGGCTCCCGATACATTAATACTGATCTAGAGATGCCCATATATATGCCTACCTACACGTATGTCGTTGAACTACTCCTACACATTTTAATTCGTAGATCTCGCGATACCACCTTACGCATTAACTGTTTGCATGTGATGGAGACTACCCGCAGTCGCAGTCGGATAAGACACTCTAAACAAACAACCTTAAGGCATTTTGTGTCCCCCTCACGCTATGGTAAGGGTTATCCGGGGTCCCTCCAATTACCCCAATCTGCCCACCCTTTGAACTTTTTAGCGTCCTTTCCACTGTCGTCCAGCGCGTTTGTTTCGTCATAACATTCTATTTTAGCAAGGGTCGAGGCTTTTGTAGAGCGCCGAGCCTCACTATAGTAGCATAGAAACAAAGCCAGTAGGGTTGCCAGTAGGTAGGGTTGCAGCTGTTAGATCGCCTATCTCTTGTGCATATCTAGTAGGCTACAAGGATATCCTCGCTAAGTACCCCCTGTGCTGGCCCGTGATCACCTCATCAAGATACCAGCATCCTACGATCCTTCCGACTCTTTCTCCAACTCTCTTCATTTTGACCACTGTCGCCACGGCGCAACGCTCTTCACTTGTCTTCTCTATTTGGCACTTGTATTAGTTCATTTAGGCAAGTTGACTGTTTGTGCCGCTGCTGCTACTGCTGGGAGAGCAGCGTGTTCAGCCCTGACAGAGCCTACTAGTAGTCGTGGGCTGACAGCCCAAATCACTTCCCGCCATGGCTTCCCTAACGACGACCGCGACGACGACTTTGCTGTCGACAGTCACGATAACCACAAGCGCGGCGACTTCCACTACGACCGGGCCCTCGCCCCAAGGAGGGATCTTAGAGGGGGTTCTGCCAAATACTTTCATCACCTCTAATCCCATACAGCTCTTCATCATTCAGGTACTACCATCATTTTTATTTTCTCTGCTCATCTTCATTAGCTGAGCTTGAGCTTGAGCTTGAGCTTGAGCTTAAGCCTGCCCGATGAGGCAGTGCCTTCAGACCGTAGCGAAACCTCGTAAACAAAGGCGCTTGCTCACTTCTCACTTGTAGGCCGGCATCATCATTATCCTCTGCCGTCTTCTCCACTACCCGCTGTCGCTCCTCGGTCAGCCTCGCGTAATTGCTGAGGTCATCGGTGGCATCATCTTAGGCCCCTCCGTCCTCGCCCGCATTTCAGGGTTTTCGAATGCAATCTTTCCGACTGCGTCTATGCCTGTTCTGAATAATGCTGCCAATCTTGGGCTCGTCTTGTTCTTGTTCCTAATCGGCCTCGAGGTGGACATCCGCATGTTCACCTCCAACTGGCGGGTTGCTCTGAGTGTGGGCTTGGCCGGCATGCTTCTGCCCTTTGGCTTAGGTTGCGCCATTGCATGGGGTCTGTATAACCAGTTCCACAATGATGGTAACACTGTAGATATTAATTTCGGCGTCTACGCGCTCTTTATCGGCACCGCATTGGCTATCACTGCCTTTCCCGTGCTCTGCCGTATCCTATCCGAGCTCGACATGCTGGGTTCTCCTGTGGGTGTTACAGTCCTGGCTGCCGGCGTAGGAAACGATGTCGTGGGATGGATTCTGCTGGCTCTCTGCGTCGCCCTAGTCAATAACGGCTCAGGCATAACGGCACTTTGGGTGCTCCTCGTCGCCGTCGGATGGGTCCTGTTTCTAGTTTTCGCTGTCAGGCCCGTCTTTCACTGGGCCCTGAGAAGAACCGGTAGCATCCAGAATGGCCCTTCCCAAGGCATGATTGCTGTCACGATCTTACTGGTCCTCACTTCGGCTTGGTTCACGAGCAAGTAGTATCTCAACCTGGTTCGGAAAGAGCTTTACTAACCTTCTCTAGGTATTATCGGCGTTCATGCTATTTTCGGCGCATTCCTAGTAGGCTTGATTTGTCCTCACGATGGCGGGTTTGCTATCCATGTCACCGAGAAAATTGAGGATCTTGTGTCGGTCCTCCTTTTGCCTCTCTACTTCGCTCTTTCCGGCCTAAGCACTGACCTCGGTCTCCTCAATGATGGAATTACTTGGGGTTATGTCATTGGCGTCATCGCCTGTGCCTTCTCGGGAAAGATTATCGGCGGTACACTGGCGGCTAAAGCGATGAAACTTGTCTGGAGAGAAAGCTTTTCGATAGGCGTGTTGATGAGTTGCAAGGGTTTGGTGGAACTTATTGTGCTAGTAAGTCGCAGTCGTAGATATGAACTGCCTGTATAAACACTGACGACTAGCTAGAACATCGGTCTTCAGGCGAGGATTCTATCACAGAGGACGTTTACCATATTCGTTGTAATGGCTCTAGTCACCACAGTCTCCACAACGCCTCTCACGAAGTGGCTTTACCCTCCATGGTATCGAAAGAAGCTCGAACAGTGGAAGCGTGGCGAGATCGATTGGGACGGAAACTCGCTGCGGCCGGAGGGCATAAGCAAATCCGATTCACTCAGCCAGATACAAGACACTAAGATACGCCGCCTCCTGGTTTACCTTCGTCTAGATAGCCTTCCAAGTCTTTTCACGTTCATATCTCTCCTCGGAGATGAGAACGCCTTGCCGAAGACTGGAGAGATTCAAAATTCCGACGCTGGTGAAGATTCTAGTAGGGCCCCTATCATTCGAAAGCGGCCTCTTGAGGTCCACGGCTTGCGTCTTGTTGAGCTTACTGAGCGTACATCGTCTGTGATGAAGGTTGCCGAGGTCGATGACCTCTCGCGACGCGATCCAGTGGTGAATGCGTTTAGGACATTTTCTCAGCTCCACGACGTAGCGGTGTCGGGCAATGTTGTGATCGCCCCTGAGGATTCTTACGCTCAGACCGTCGTTACACAGGCCTCTAACCAAGAGTCTGACTTTGTGCTCATCCCGTGGAGTGAGGTTGGGAGTAATAAGGAAGACCAATCGATCCCATTCAAAGTCTCGGTGGAAGATCGGTTCTCTGGGAAAGCCCATCTCGATTTTATTCAAAGCGCACTTGCAAAGGCTGTCTGTAATACCGGTATCTTCATTGGGAATGGCTTTGGCGGTGCTGCACCCTCCGATCGCCCAGGCCTGCCTCGAACCATTAGCAACGTTTCAATGCGTAGCCATAGGGAAGCCGCTCTTGCTCCTCTCGCCGACAAGTCACACAAGATCTTCTTCCCCTACCTGGGAGGCGTTGATGACAGAGTCGCCCTTCGCTTCGTTCTCCAGCTTGCCAAAAACCCACTCATTACCGTCACAGTTGCGCACCTAAACTGTGCCGAGGGCGATGACGACATCGTGGCCATCTCAGAGGGTAACCTGGATACGATCTCACCATCCGTGACTAAGAATGTTATTAACACGGAAATAACTGCTCATGACACGTCTCTGTTGGCTACCTTGCAGTCTACCATCTCGCCCGAGCTAGCCAGTCGTGTGTCGTTCACTGAAATTTCGGTCACAGCCAGCTCCGCGGCCAGCCAGGCAGCTGCTTTGGCGAAAGAGACGGTTGGAAAGAAGCCGCGCAATGCGGGAGACATCGTCATCGTTGGACGTAGGCACCCCAGACTCCCCGCCGCGTTGCGTACTGCAGACCAGAGCAATACGGAATACGATATGCAAAAGACGATAGGTGTCTTCGGTCAAGCTATGGCTATGGGTGACATCAAGGCCAGCGTGCTGGTCATCCAGGCTGGGGGTTCGGGGCTTGATCGGTGATAAACTGGTTATAGGCGCCTGGTGGTCTTTGTCTTGGATGGTTTGGTTCTGCAATCTTGAAGCCATATGCTCATAGGAAATAGTGTTGTATAGAGGATATGATATAGTGGAAATGGATATAGTCTTCGAATATATCATCTGAACTCATCATACTGCTTTTAAGTCGATGAAGTTGATTTCCACCGATTACGATTAGGTTGCTTTCATTTTGCAAGACCCCTATTTAATCACATCGCGAATTGCGCAAACGACTTGGTCAGAAATATATTTCTGTAAGTGAATTCCATGTTCTACTTACTACCTGCGGTTGCCTAAAAAGCAATCCCATCTGATAATTTCTTCTAGAAGCCAGGGCCCGAGCGATCATCGTCAGGCATGTCAGCAATCATCAGCCCTACCCAATCTCACCAATTTCACCATCCCGCCAGTTCGGTACGTGCGCCAGACTCGAGATAGAGTTCTTACCCGGCTAACGCAGACAAGTCGTTATTACCTGCGAGATCGAGACGTGGCGTTTTGACTGCCGGTCCCCTTCACGATGTCATCATGGCTGCGCTCAACTCGTGACATCTCGTGACATCTGCTCTAAAGTGACAGAGCTTTATGGTATACAATGTGCACTACAGGCCAGGCTTAATTCACTATGGCATTCCCTCGACTGACGAATTAAGAGCATTCAGGCCGGATAATAAGAATCTTAAGCTCTCGAGTCAATAAGGCCGCAGGGGATGCACTCATCAAAGCAAGTATGATACGCCGAGGACTCGGATTCACGGCACTTTTACAAAAACGGTCAACATGACGAAGCGCGCAATAAACCGGAGGCACGCCACCTGTATCATCGTCTTCCTTCATCCCTTGCACTTATCCTGACCTGTTTTCTCATGCTCTCTTGCCTTGTACTGATACACACGAACACCCCTTTTCGAGGATGTGCATTTCCAAGATGCGACGTGACCTGTAATCTGTATTTCCCCCTTATTTTAGGTATATGTAACTCAATATCAAGTTAGAGGACGAATAGATTTGTTCATTAGCGCCCTTGTGGCAACCAATGTTCTCCGTCGTAGGCAAATTTACCGTTGTATTTATAGCAAGCCCGGCCTAAGGATCTTAAACCACGATGTCATTGGTCGTTAGGCAGCCAAATTGCAACGGGCAGAACAATTAAAATCACGTCAAGTGCCGTTGCAAGTGCGCGGTCCTGAAAATCCTACGGGAATGGGATGGGAAACCGGAGAAAAAGAAGAAGAAAAAAAAGTGCATCATGAACTTTTCCAGGTATTGGGTAGTAAAGCTAGTCCAGTCCGTGCAACATGATTCCCACCGGCCCCGAGATCATCTCAACCCTCCCCATCGATGGATGCATCGCGACCCCGCAACGCAAGATGTTCGTCATGGCTCCCGTTTCAGACCGCTCTTTTTGGGCCCGTACGACGCTGTGAGCCACAGGCCTACGAGTCTATGAGTCTACGCCGGTCCCGAAGTTGGCGAAGTTGCACCCAAACCTGACCCAGAAGCCCAGAAGCGCCTAGGCCAACCAACCGACGGAACCCGTGCGCGACGAGACCCCAACTTCTCCATCTCTAATCTCTCCTTCTCCCCGACAGCGTTGCTAAAAGTAGGGACGGGCTGAGACCCTAAGGACATCTCAGGTGTCATGCACGTGTGTATTAGACCATGTAGGTGTGTATGTGTGCCAATCAATTGGGAACGCCAGGCTACCGAACTAAGGCAGACGGCAACTTACCCCAACGCGCAAAAGGGGGAGGGGGATGGACAAGACAGAAAAAAGTCGCGCGAGACGCACGTGGCTATTGATAGTCGCAAGCGTCTTTCTAAATATGTAACCGCGCAAGATAGCAAGCACATGGACATACGACGACTGAGATAGAACAAGATAAACTACCAGAGAGGCTTCGTCTAACACCACTCACAAGCCTCTATCACAAATCTCCCAAGGTCTAGAACCGACCGGGCTTGGAAATCCGTATCTATGCAGTTGCCGTTCGATAACTTGAATGTTTTCTTTTTCCTTTTCCTTATTTCACTCGTTGCTATTAATTACTCAACTGATACGACCTAACTTACAGCAGCGCGAGTTGAAAATCAATGCCTCGCCGAGCAGTTACCTAATGAGACATGAATGACCTGATAGCACATAACACACGGTACGTACGTGGCTGTCCCCTAAAATGTGAAACGTTTAATTCCATTGACGCCACCTATTCTTGGTCTCCTTCCCTTTCCATGCCGAGCGCTTGGTCTGAATCCATCACATTCAGATATCCCTGAACAGCCGTGTGCCTGGGGAAGGATGGGAGCAAGAATTCCTTAGCTTCGATGGCTTCGATGGCGTTACACGGCAAGGATATTTTTCTTCTTCCACTTCATTTCCCTCTCTAGTTCCCCGTTGCGTATCCGAGTCAATATTATTATGATTCAGAGCGCTCATTCGGAACTGATGTTGCGGCTACGTCAAGTCTTAGTTCGAATCAGTGTTTCGCATCCTTAAGGAAGACATATCTTCTCTTGCCTACCCGACTGTCTCTTATGCTGGACGCTAGAAGGTCACTAGAAGAAAGAAGCCCTTCCATTTTGACTTGTATTTGATTTGTATATTTCACTTAGCCGATGACCTTTTTGGACGGAGGCCCAGAGGAGGCGTGCCGTGATAGGACCGAAGTAGCTTTTCCGCACACCCTTTCTTCGTCCGGCTACCTCACCGAATTATGAAGGGGCTGAAAGCTGGTGGGTGGGTGTCGTGGCTGGCACCGAGACCTTAGCTTGCCGAATTAGCTTCTCTAAACCCTCTGTTATTGATGGCTCGGTATCATATGTGTACATAACTCTCAACAGCCGCATCCACATGGGAATTTTCGTATTGCGGTGCAAGATACCACTGCGTTTGTCTGAGACATTGCCTCTCTATGGGTCCATTTACGTTCTGGGGAAGTTTCTCAGTTGTCGTGCTCTTGATGTCGGCACTTGAATACACGTCGTATTCCCCAAGCATAATCATCGTCATCGGTGTGCAAGGCTTAGCATCCGTAGTCTGGGGTAAAGATGCAACGAGCGAATCGTGCGTAGAAAGCGCCGCCAGGGATAAGGGCAGCAGGTAGTCCCAAAGTCCCTCGTGGCTTACGGGCAGCTAGTGTTCGCTTTCTATTTGGAAAAGTCGATGTTACACAGCGTAACCTCTATGTCACTTTTAACCCTAGGGATGGGGATGTGAAGATCGCGGCCGCGAAACCGACTCCATGATGCGACACTAAATTCGGCGCGCTCGGTTTTAAGGCTGTGCCGCACACGCAATTTGCGCCCTTCGCAATGGTGGAAGGGCAGCAGGATGCGAACTCCCAAGCATGGGATCGAAGTCCTAGAACTCCAACGCACCACATGACAAACACGTTCAGGCTAGTTTCGTATGCTCCTATACCACGTTAATCTGATCTTGTGGTAGGGTTTGGGATTGGCGCAATGCCCCATTCCGGTATCATCTCTCAACGCTACCCAATGAAACCCAGAGCGGCCCATGGTGTGCTCATATGGGGTTTGATATTAAACAGACTCGGATATGTAACGCTGAATTCTCAAATTGGAACCCTGACAGAACGACGACGACGACGAGACCTAAAGCGTTGCTGAACACCTTGGGCTCTAAGCAAATTTTGTGGTCTGTGATCTCATGTTGATTGTACTCCATGATTCGCAGCCACAGAGTGCCGGAGGCAAGATGAAGGCTAATTTAGGTCGTCCGTAGATTGAACAGCCCACCCTTGGCTCCCAGCTCGAGGGGTGTCGAGGGGCGTGTACCTTATCCCGATGGAGAATAAAGAGAGTGCTGACAGCGGCCCCCCGGCGGAT
This sequence comes from Hypoxylon perforatum, assembly GCA_028571165.1. Taxonomy (NCBI): domain Eukaryota; kingdom Fungi; phylum Ascomycota; class Sordariomycetes; order Xylariales; family Hypoxylaceae; genus Hypoxylon; species Hypoxylon perforatum. The sequence goes on from JAOXNQ010000002.1 coordinate 1,270,071, forward strand.
TGCCAGGGGTGCAGTAAACTAGTTCTAAAGCTGTAGATTAGACTGCGATCCAAAGTCTGCATAGCCAGCAAAGCTGAAAAAGTCCACCTTAGAGGGTTCGACACTTATTGGTTCGTGAGTACGATGACCAATTCCGGGGCATAATCCGTCATGGCAGCATGGTTCTGGTCCTACGATGCGTACAGTGTGCCCCTAGCACAAGAAGGCTGAAGCTAACGTTTCGCGTTTTCTAGATGGCGATCGTCGGCAGAGTAGCCCTTTTTACTCTAGGGGGACTCGTAAGGCCGCAAGGCTTTGTAAGGGACTTTTTCTGGAATACTAGCAAGCTCCCAAGCCCCGAAGGTTGCCGGAGACTAGCTAAGGCCGAAGCCACCGGACGCATTGACCAAAAGTAGTTCTATGTGGTACGGGAACCCGCATCGTCGACAAGCGATATGAGATGCGATATGAACTTGCGAAGATGCCGGAGTGGTTTTATAAAGGGGATCAAGGATCAAGGTCCTTTCTCGCACACGGCGATGAGTAACGGTCAATAGCTGATAGCCAAAAACCAAAAGCCAACGGTCACCGGCGCTTGCCATTCTCCAGATCTTGTATTTACCACATACCGCATGGAGATCCGAGCTTGCCGGAGTTTGCGGTTCGGACCGAGCTGACGGTGAGCACTCTCTTGACTAGGTATGGGGACTATACTAACGACTATACCGGAAGACCAAACGAGTACGAGAAATAGGACCAGACACTTGCCTTGACTTCAGAGCAAGTTATCCCAGGTAGGATGCTTGTTTTGCGATACGCCACGCATAAACATGGGCTAGAAAACCCACAATAGGACGCCTTGGCAATAGTCTCTGGCATGGAAGTCTATCGTCCATCACTAATCTTAATTACTAATCCAAAGACTCCGCATGATCCTTGCCTACCAACTATCATGAAACCGTCTTCGGTATGAGGCTCTGGAGTTAGGATGCAACTCCAGGTAGGCTACGGTGCTGGCGCGGTGATAAGACCAGTCACATTGGCGAGAGTCACACGGTTCCGCGTAGCCTCGGCAGCGTGGACTCCCGGTGGAGGGATACATTCGGTTCTCTCCACGTTGCGGCGTAGATATGGCGACTAGGGCCGGGCGGCCGGTCGGATAAGGTACGACATCCATCTTGATAGCTGATCGCCCTATGGCGGTTGTGTTCCCCAAGACAAATACACGTGGTCTAGACTTTCTAGGTAGAACTATGAAGAGTCATCATTTGACGCCTCTGGCGCTTGCATGTGCTCTATATTACCTAAATTATTTGCCCTTTAGTTTTATCCTTAGAGTGCTACCGAGCCTGTGTAGTGAATAGTTGGCGACAAGGCTGCGCTGTGATACATCGTCGTTAACATGAAACTGCATAAGATGAATGTTTCTTTGAAACTGGGCACGAGATGTGCAGATAAGTCGCCGTCTTCCACGTGACACGGCCAAGTATATGTTGACAAGGTCTGAGGCGTTGCAGAGCCGTGTATACGATGTATTGACCTTACCTGCACTTGATGCGAGTACCTAGTGTCCTAGCCAGGGTGAGTCCGTGTCGCCGTGGTTGCTCATCTATCGTGTTCTGCGGTGAACAGTCATAAGCGTGCGGGCGGGTGACGTCGCTCGTGATGCATAGAGCGCGAAAGAGCGGATGCGTAGAAGAATGTCAACTCCGGCACGGTGAGTCTAGCGGTGGACGATGCGGGCAGCTGGAATGGGAGAATGGTATTCGCCGGTGCCTCAAGGAGGCAAGAGTGAATAGTCACGGGAGCGGCGGATAATGGATGGTGGATGGTTGGGTAGCTGAGAGATGGCGGTAAGTATCGCACTGCGATGAGCTGTCATGTACGGTGATATGCGCAGATACGCAAGCCTAGAACGTAGGTATTGGCATGGTCTTGGGGGTCTTGGGGTGGCCTTGGGGTGTTTCGGGGGGGTGTTTTGGCGGTGCGCGATAGTAAATGATGTTGTAGGATGCGATGGAGTTGGCGAAGCTGGCCCGAAAGGAGGCTCAAAAGGGCACTTGCAGAACCCATGCAAGGATAGAACAGAAAAAAAAAGCAAAGAGGAGAAAATTAAGGTGACAAATTGCGCCTCGCGTTACGCCTGAGGCAAAGAGGGTAGGAGGCTAAAGCGCGTCAACGTGTGGAGAAAAGGTGCGTATCGATCGTGTCAATTGATTGAATGTGAGATTGTTGGTAAAGCTACCTATTGTGTATGTAGGCTGCTGTGTAGGCTGCTAGGCTGCTAGGCAAGCTAGGCCCGGCATCATTAATGCGGTTAGATGGTCGAGATGAACGGCAAGACAACGTGGTTGTGTTGCAGATCGGGATTTGCCTTTTACTCTGTGCGTCCTGTGCGTCTGGCTGGGCTGCATCTTTGGCAGTCTGGCAACGGCAGAGCGCCCATGCAAGCTGTATCGGCCGACCGCCAGTCTCTCATACAAGAGCTTGCAGAGAGTGAGAAATACCCTTGTAAAAAGCGGTGGGCTCGGGGTCTCATGCAGTGCAATCTGTGCTTCGCCGCCGACTAGGGCCCACTCCAGCCCACTCCAGCCCACCTACCGCCCACCTGCAACCCACACTTTCCAGGGTACTCAGGTACTTTCTCTCGTCTCTTCCACACACTGGACACAGCACCAGGGACGCTGGCTAACTGGGACACAGCATCACACCCCACCATTCCAGATAATCATTCATTTTGGAAGTGCAGGCCACCAGTCATTGGCCCGGTCGAACGATTCTGTAACCAATTCGGCTCCGTACCTTAGTATTCACATAGCATTTACTTCGTACATAGCATTCTACCAACGGAGCGGCATACTCCAGGTCACGCCACGAGGTGTTCCCGTAACAAGGATGTGACGAAGCGAAATATGGACAGGGTTTATCGTTCATCTGATAGACTTCTTGTTACTAGACTAATTAGCCCCTTTTACATTTCGCTCCCCCCGGTCTTTTGGTACCTGGAGCTATGTCCAGCTTCAACTTAAGGCAAGGTACATAGCCCTACCGATGTAGACCATACCCAATCAATTACGTCTTATGTGCCTACATAGTCCAAAGGATAAAGTTATTATGATTATGATGACTATTATACATGATAGCTCCTTGGCGCAATACAGACAAGCTAAATAAATATAGAGGGCTGTAACAGCTTGAACGCTTCTAGAGGTTACTTATACGACAACTACGTAATTGCTTGGATCCTTCGCAACAAAACGACGAGAACGTTATCCTGTACATCGAAGATAAATGCATAGGGGTTAGGGTTAATGCGCGAGAGCGAGAATAGCCTACGTAACTTCAGAACGAGTATCTCCAAGTACTGTACTTCGTTGGCAGATGGGTGTACATACAGTGTAGAACGTTCAGAGACCACAGTAGATACCTGAGAGATGGATTGGATGTCCGCTTTGCCGTAGCGGGATCCGGCAGCGGAGGAGAAAAACCCGCTCATTGCCGTCTCCGACGTCAGTCAACCCATGTGCGCATATGAACGTGCAACCTACCGCTCTAAACGCCGATGCGTTATCCTAGCTCGACAACCAACAAACTGTTGCACTTGAGACACAGTACGACATTGCTATAGAGGCTTAAGATGTCAATGGACATGGGAAAGAGTTTGCGAAAAATGGTTCTAGGCTTCGGCTCTTTAAAGCAAACAATAGTGCTGAATGTCATCAATAATCATACGAAAAGTCGGCCGACCGACAAGGCGGTCTCTGGTTGTTAATCTTCGGGATTTGTCAGGTGCACATGGGACAAAAGTTCAAATAGCGAGTTTTTGATACGATTGCAACCCAAGGCCTGGGCCATCGTAACGTCTGATTGGCTGGCTCGTTAGCTGTCAGTCTTGCGTAGCAGTTAGAGTATTCGAATGGCAAGCTGGCAAGATGGGACAAGAAGGGCTCGCCCATATTGTGTCACATGGCAGCTTATTAACAAACACCACCAAAGGCCTGACGGGCAACAACACGCGGATGCTTGCTACGCGTATGGCTGAAGACCTGGGCAAAGCTCGGGGAAAGGAAACATGACCCCTTTCGCGATATCCAGCCTACCTATATTGCAATACAACATGTAACACACACAGCGAGGAGAGCTATCAAAGCCATCAGAAGACTACTCTAGCCAGACATTCGAGAGCCTCAAAATCCCATTTGTTCATTCGCGTGTCTGCAAATAGAAATTCGCCGCGTGATGACCAAGCATGAAGCTAAAGAGAGGGAATGGGCAAATCAACTAACAGTTTCGCATCACATATTCATCTTCAAAAAAACCGGTAGGCTATCTCGATAAGTACGTACAGATATGGAATTAGGATGATTACATGTTAGTAGTAAAGATAAGACTGGTTGTGGAGTTGATTTACCGCGTGGAGAGAGCTCTCATAGGGGGCGTGGATGAAGCTAGTCTCGCGCTCCTCAGCCCTATAACAACCACGCGCGAGCGGCAACACCGAAGAAGCCGCTACTAGCAGCGAAAAGGCGGAAGGGCTTAGCAGTCCCCACAAGAGAATCACCGCAAGTGTAGGTGCAGATGCAAGCTGGTACAGGTACCGCGATAGCTTCGCCCACCTTGCCCATAGAATATCCACACACATACACACATACACACATACACACATACATCCAGACGCAAGCATGATGAGTAATAATAAAAATACATTACATACATCATACATGCGCGTATGTAGGTACCGCATCACATCGGTGTTCTTCTGTGTCTCCTAGGTTGCATTAATGCGTCAGTTAATTTATCAGCAGACCGCTAGAATGTTTCGATGTTGTAACCGCAGTAGTTGTTATCGCCGCTAGCTGCTGTTGGTGTTACTATTTCGGCGGGGTCTGGTACGAGGACGAACAGCAGTTTGACGCCATCGCAGGTAAGTTCTTGCGATAATGCCTCCCCTCCCCCACTGAATAACTGACGCCTATCTACCTAGGTAGCCTTGCTAGGTAGTAACGCCAGCTATCTAACCCGTTCGATAGTCAACCCAGAACCCATAACTCGGGCTTTGGTTTTCCTGAACCGCTATCCCCTATCCCCTTGCAACTCTTACAAAGTACATCAGCACAACAGATGCATCAAGCACGGGTAAGATTACGTGCCTGAAGATATCGGTAATAAAGTGCGGATGTCATCTCAGCCCTACGAACAGTCTCAAAGGGAAAGGCAGAACAATGCGCTTGGATACGGGCCCTACATACTTACATGCCCAGGTTATACCAGAGATATTATGGATGGGATGGGGGTATAGAACGCACGAATGTACAGTACATGGATACGGATACTTGTGGGAGATTTGCAAACAAAAGGTTGGGGCAAAGCTCCAGCTGTCAGGAAGGACAGTGTGTACGTAAGTACCTTATCCATTGCGGTAATCCGCAGACCCGTAGTGGTGTGTAGGCGTGGTCTCCCGGGGTCTTCCCTAGTAAGAACCCCAACTAATTCTTACATCTTACAAAATACATGGCAGACAAGGTTAGACGGGATGTGTTCTTGGCACGACCCAAGTCCACAGGCACGGGTTCAGTCAGCACCCATCGAAGCTTCGTCAGAAGCCTGTGAAATTATCCCACATTACTATTCTACCTAAGTACTTAAGACCCTATAACATAATATTATTATCCATCTAATAAAGCTACCCAACCACCAACATACTAACATGTCCAGTGTTACTGTTCTGTACCTATGTAACAAATTGGAGGTTGATAATATTTGAAGGAGGCGGAGGCCGGCTATTTGAGACCGACGCGTGGAAGACCGAGGCCGATGCCGATGTCAAATACACAAGACTCGAGATGCAACGATACTCAAAGTCGGCCGGCCAGGTGACTAATATCACTCATGATCTTAGATATTTTGCCTGGTAGCGTATATTCGGCTTCCTAAGAATGACTCTTCAGCGGGCAGGGTGGAACAAACTCTCCTGCAGTACGAAGACAGCAGACAGAAACATGGGGCATGGCAGGGCGCGGCAGAGCTAGCATGTACAGTACTCTACATATTACACGCCGTAACAGACAAGTTACGAGAAGAAATGTACTGTACCTAGTAGACATCTTTAATGCGGACAAGAATGCGGACAAGAATAAAAAGAGCGACAAATTACTAGATGCGGTAAGAAATCCTACATTGTATTCAGCTTGCGACTTTCCGAAACGGGTCCATTTAGCCCACTTTTAATCAACTGCCGCCTTATGAATGTAGACAAATATGTACCCATAGACCCAAGAATATACGTCAGGGGTTAACACAAAAGCACGTACGTAGTTCCGAGCGGCCATAGGCCTTTTCTCAGTTTAAACCCGTACCACAGCTAGGTATGCATTTAGATCTACGGAATACATGGTCATTGTAGGAACCGCCTAAAGGAACCAGGGTCTGTTCATCTGCTCAACCTCATCGTAAGTCGTCTTCCAATCACCAAAGCCCTCCTACCAGCCTACCTGGTCTACTAGTACTTTGAACAATCTCCATAACATCATCGCCCAATTTGCGCAAGACCAACAGACGATAGACGGGGAAACGCAGGGGTTATGCATTATGTGAGCCTTTTAATTCTCTCAGCATAATATATCAGTGTCTTGTCGCGTGGCATGAATTATGAATGCTTGCTGCCTCTGATGTCGCCCCCTAACGATTTGCGAGGGTGCATCAACCCGATCTGCTACCTACATACGTTGTGAGAAGATGGGGGCCATTCTGTCGTGATCCTATCAAGCTTCTGGCCATGGGATGATTTCAAACGGGACTTTGTTCGTGATCTGCAAGCGAATTATCTTGACGATATGGAAGCTTCGGTAGAGTGAGGAGACAAAATGGGAAAAGGTTGCGCAAGTCCATCTAGAACTCACATCGATGAAGCCATTCGCACTATACTGCTATCTTGGATCGTAGGGATATCGCACCTCGCCTCACTCCTAGGACCAGCTGCCCACCCCCCTTAAGCTATATCCCATATCTACCCCATCATTTACATGCCGACTACCTATACCAACATCTTCCAGACATAACCCGCTAGCGTCGGTACCTGCGCCGCCGTATTGGTAATTCCATACATCACTCTACTCCAATAGCAATTCCCAACATCAGGGGGAGACGCGCGTTGCTATCCCGAGACGCGGGCTCTGAGGCGGGGGGAAGACTTATTCCCGGAGAATTCTCAAGTCTAGATGTCCATTCGCGCCAAGTCGTAATCTTCAATCCAGCAGGCCATATACACGCGAAGCACGTAGTAGGGTCGCGATATGCAGCACGTAGGGCTACCTAGCATATTTCCTTATCCGGCTAGGGTGGCGTTACTTTTCATACTCGAGCTCATGCACCCCATGGTGGCCAGCCAGTCGCATGAAACGCCCTTTTACTTGCTACCACGGCCCCCAAGGAACTCAGGAGGCGATATTAGTCGGCGATTGAGATAAGACGACGAGGTTATGATCAGCGTTGAGATGAAATATATCACCTACGGTGCGTCTAGAACGTCGAGAGCTTCAACTACTACGTCCGTGCAAGAGCCGAGCATTTAATTTCCAACGACGTCAACAAAGCACTAACCTTCTTCGACCAAAACAAGCCGCCCACCCCCAGGTAAAACAGGCCTATTTAGTCCCATCTGCAGGCCGAATCGATTCAGCGAAACGGGTGTGAGTGATTTAGATAGGATCTTACATGAGTGTGTCCTCAACGAGATCCTTGGTAACGGTTGTGACCTGAGCCCGGCTTCTGATTCGTCCTCGGGCGAGCAGTTCCTGCTACGTGGGAGCGCACCTTGTACATGTACGTGCCGCTGCTGTAAAGTCCTCCGCAGAGGAAGGGCTCTTGGCAGGTGAGAACCTTAATACCTTTCCACGTTGGCTTAAGGGGGGCCCGAGGTACTGGGTGGCTTATGCTATGCCGGTGCCTGTGGAAGGGTAGTGTCAGCAATACCACGCGACTCGCGGTTTCGACGGGGAACCCCAAGCTTCTCGCGTCAGCACCCAACATCAGTCGGGCATAGATAAGTTAAAGGGTCATATAAAAGGGTAACGGGCCCAATACCCACCGGCTATTACAGAAGCCGGCCATAGAAGGCATGGAATCTGGCATGCGGCCTTGGTTCTAGACTGAGCCAGCTTTGATATCCAAGTAACCTCACATGGGAACGAGAACCTCCTCGCGAGAACCTGACCCTCGAGCCAGGAAATGGTAGAGCGAATAGCGACCAGTTCCGCACGAAATATCCATGGCACCCTGCTTATGATTTGGATAGGCCGTATATATTTTTGGGCACCTTAGACTCAAATAGCCTGGTGTTAAATGCCAGTCATTCGTAGAACGTCTGGATACGGTAGGTGTTTACTTCGCAGTATCCACGGGGTTCGCGAGCAAAGGCTTAGAAAATCGCTGGCGCCAGCAGTTGGGTGCGGGATACGGAAGACATCGGTCCTATTCTTGCCAATCCCCGATCCTCTTCTAGGAATAGTCCACGGTCAATCAGTCATAAAATTGCATGCGAGTTGATTCTTTAAAAAGGTATGTCTTAAAAAAGATGATAATTATCAACGCAATTATGCATAGAATAGCCATCCATAGGGATGATCACCGATGGGGAGAGAAAATGCTGTTAGGGTGGGTGTCTCAAAGACCATTACATTACATGATACCAAACCAGCCGGATACCGTTTAAGAGCCATGTGGCTAGCACATGCAATGCACCCACCAGCGCAATCAAGCGAGGCTGAAAGAATGACTGAAAATAGGGGACAACATTCATTGGTTGGGAAGAGGTGTTTGAGACGGCGGGCACTTGGGACGGGGTCTCGGAGCAAAATCATCCAAACTTTTTCTGCACCGTTATCAAGTGCGTATAATGAATCATGAGATGGGGTCCTGTCTTTTCAAGGATTCCCGCATCCGGTTATTCGGTCTTGTCCGGTAAGCCACCTTAATCGCGATAGTCAGACATCATCCCATGTACCCCAAGTACTGTAGCCGAGCTATCATAAACACTTCGGGTTTCTGGACGTTGCTATATATGGAACTAGAGTCACGATACTTTGAGTAGATAGGCAAATGATTTGTCAATATTGTCTAACCTAGGTAGGTTTGTGGGGGATACCTAAGACCATCTAGAGACCCTGCAGGAGAGTTATCTCAAGGGGTACCTAAGATATTGTTACGACCTGGGGTATTGCCTTATTTCCACTCACCAGGGAGGCAGGTGAATAAGACAGTTTCACACTTGAGCGGTGATGCGGAGTGATTTCAGCCAGAGCCGAGACTTTCGACCTGGGGACCCTAGGTGAGCTGGAAGTTCGAGAAGTCTTACCAGCAGCACCAGTAGCCCTAGGAGATGAAGTCGGTAGCCAATCAGAAGGGCGAAGATGGGCTTGGTAATGGGCCAGATCCAAAAATAGGTCTTTATAAAGCACGTGCGAATGAAAAATGAGCAGTGTCTTGCCGCCTTTCCACGTCCTTGGGGGCTGAAGGAGAAACAGAAGCAGAAAACCCAAACCCCTTTACCGCCGGTAGCAGGCGGTAGTAGGCTTTCGTATATTCTTTCTGGCTTTTACACATACTAACCCTGGAGATCCGATCGTCTTGGCGCGTTCTGAGGAGCCATCCGGATGTCTAAGCCCCCCTTCTATGCGTTTTTCTCGAAGGACTGGAGTCAGTAGACGCACACCGTTGGAATGTCGCCAGCCACGGCATTTGGAAATTGTTCGCTGCGCATGCTGTTGGCTGAAAATTCGAGAATCCTACGAAGGCTTTCTACCCTTACCGTGCCATGACCACTTTCGAGAATATTGCTACCTAGTCTAGGACGTCAGATGTACTACTAGGCTACTTGGTCATGTTGAAAATTCTCCACATCACGGCCAAAATGAGCCTCAGTCGATGCCTACCTGCCGCCTACTAGTCTGCTAGTGCCAGATCGACCTTGGCTGGGTTTCCACAGCGGCCGAATTGACGATTTAATAACCGGCCGATGCCAACACAGCCCGTTGCAAGGCTTCTATTAGTTGCTGTGTCTCTGGAATAGCGGGTAGTGGTAGTGGTGGTGGTGACGATGACGACGAAGGCGACGATCGCGTTAGTCAATCGCGGCTTTCCACCCGTAGTTCGTCGGAAGCCCATCGTATAAATGAAAAAGAATCCTTCGCTCTCCTGATGTCTGGTATACGCTATGTCTGGTATACGCTATGTCTGGTATACGCTATGTCTGGTATACGCTATGTCTGGTATACGCTATGTCTGGTATACGCTATGTATGATATACGCTATGTATTAGAAATAGAAGAGACAAAATCTGTAGTGGACTTTTGAAGTGTCTAGCGACTTTGATGCCTATCATTTCTCAAAGTAGCAATGCGGTCGCGCATTATCGCTATCGAAGATGGTTACAGTTTACAAATACTTGCAACTAAAACTCGGAGCAAATAGCTTCCAGGCCGATGCCGATACAAAGTCTAATGCTACGGCCTAACTCTGCCGCCCCCAACAATACGTCTTATCTATGTCTATAAGGTTGGGCAGGGGATAAGGCGAAGGGCGCGCAAAAAGTACCCGAGAATCTACGGTGTAGATACTGTATCCCAAGTTTGTTTGCCCCGGCCTACGACCCGCGAGTGGTCAGAGTACGCAATGGACTTGGCCGTGTAGGTGGAGCGAAGGGGGGGTTGGCTTTTGCCTAACGCAACAAAAGTCCAAATATACCTGATGCTTAGAGTTCGAGAGTGCGACATGATTCAAAAAAGTCCCTATGTTGCTCATCTGAACTAGCCTCCGTTACGTTTTTACATGTAGGCCTACGGAATACTGGACGTATACTCCCAGGAGCCACAGGAGCTGATGTCGAAAGTTTGCTGTTATGTTTAGAAAAGCAGCCCTAGGCTTCGGCCGTATGGGTGTTTCGATGCATGGAGTTATTTGGTTACCTATTGTGGATAGATTCCTTTTTCCATCGTTACATAGTACGTTCCCACTCAGTGTCCGCCGTATTGCCTTTTCCCAAGTCCGAGAGTTCTTTACCTAACCATGGGCTAGTCCCGCTCGTAAAATCCATCGCTCGGCGCTTGGTAGACGGCTCGCTCGCTGTTCGCTCAGTCAGTTGCTTTTGTTTGGGTCCCTGGGTCTTAGGGTCTTGGTCTTGGGGGCTTTGGGTGCTTAGAGTGCCTAGAAAAATAGGCTAATAGCAAACAGCCAGCCCTACGAGTCTGCGAGTCGGCCAGCGACAGGGATAAGAGGCAAGAGGAGAGAACCCACCTCGCTGAACCCGCCTCGCTGCTTTTAATCTAGAAACAGGTAACATGAAGTACTTGTGTACATTGTTCGGTACATCAGACTCGAAATGTGGGCAAATTTATCAAGCAGGCAAAGTCGACCCTTTTTTAGGTCTTCGGTCCCCCCTGTCTGGAATAGTTTATGTACATACTCACTGCGGAAGGTATAACGTTGTAGTGGCAGAACCTACCATAGTAGCTGAAGGCCAGGTACAGTACTTTTGCACCTGTACCGGCGTCCCGAGTCCCTTCTTCCCCTTCTTCCCCTCCCCAGTTGAGTCTGCCGCACGAAGTCTATACTTGTACGTCTATACTTGTACCCGCACCCGTACTCGCAGTTCATGGCCCATGTCTCTCCCCTCCCAAATGGCCAAATGGATCGCCCGCTACCTCCTGCTGCCTTTCGGAAAGGCGCTGGCCCTGTTGCCTTCCAAGGTTCGCACTGGCCCCAGCGAGACCCCAGAAACAAGCTTAAGCCATCTGGCCGTACACCACAATCCTCACGCCTCACACCAGTAGTACATCGCACACCCCCATCCCTCCCCCAAACGAGGTCGAGGTTGCAGCGAAAAGAGCGGACATGCAATCAACAAGCATGCAGGCCCGTCTCGCATTCAGATGCCTGTCGAAGCTGTGCACCCTTGAACTATACATCAATGACCGTCCCCCTGTCGCGGATTGGTACGTACTCTAGTACCTCCGTACTCTGATGTACGTATCTGCGTACCCTGACAGCTACATACCTAAGGTACCCTGCGCCATCAGCCCTTCTTCCATCTCGAACACACCTTCGATACCATGGCTGAAAGGGAGCTCTTGTATATATTGATTCCTTCCTCCCGCCTCCATGTCCGACGCCTCCCACCATGACGGACCAGCAGCGCTTCCTAGTTCTGAAGTAATCACTACAAAGTAATCACTACTCATCTCACCGTCTCATCTCTTCGACAAACACTCGTCACATCGTCTTAACTATCAAGCAATGTTCGCCATGTCACAACATCAGTATCCATACGCTGCCGCCCCGGCGCCGAGGCAGTACTCGGCGCACGGAACCAGCAGTGCTTTCTCCAGCTCCGCCAACCCTGACGAGGACTGGACCAAGATATCAGACCTTGCCGAGAGAAGGAGGATCCAGAATCGAATTGCTCAGCGCAACTACCGTATGTTGCGCCCAAGCTTCTCTTCCGCTCTCCATTGATCGGGCGTGCTAACGGTCCATATAGGCAAGAAGCTCAAGAGGCGCTTGGAAGACCTCGAGAGACGTGCTGGCACTTCAGACGATGCTTCCTCTCCTACCGGAAGCGAGAAACAGTCCCAGTCCAACAGCCGCAACACGAAGAAGACGAGCTCTTCCAAATCGCAGAAGTCGGCATCAGCTCCCCAGAAGGCCGTACAGCCGCCGCAGTTTACGCCGCCAATGAACCACGACGATGAAGTCATGTTTGGCCACGGATATGACGACCGCGAGAGGTCTCATACCCCGCCATCATATATTGGGTACTCGGCGTACCCTCCGCCTGACGAGATGATTCTACCTCCCTACGGATCAGCCCAGCCCTATCACCACCCCATTACCAGCGCCGAAGGCTACCCTAGCTATATGGCTACGACCGTGCCCTGCACCCTTCCGTCCATGACACACTTCAGCGATGCGATCAAGAGGGAGACGTTTCCGCAGGAGGACTCTATGTCACCATATATGAACTACGGCTTCGTTCCCGGGATGGACGTCCACGGCCATAATTCCTACGACCACTCGAACCCTCATGTGAGTCATGTGCGCGCTTACTCCCGCCGAGAACCACGTAGCTGATCGGTGTTGATAGACTCCACCGCTTTCACATTCATATGACCACTCGGCGAATTGCTCTGAGGCTGGGTATGAGTACCCGACAACGCCACTGTCTATGCCTGGATCGCCGGGCATGGGCCAACAACGCCCGTAAGGGTTTAATATTTCGACGTATAATATAGGATTTTGGGAACAACGGGCACGAGACCACGAACGGAACGGTTACTTTTTTGGGCAGCAATTGGAGACCGCAGACACGATATACCTTGCATCAGGACGAAGGGCTCGTCTAGTTATGCATTAAGTGTTTCAATAGGGATATTAAAGAGCGGCACAGCGCACGGGTTTATTTTTGTCGTTTTGGGTATTGTCGTTTTGGAATAGCGACTGTCACACTTTACTCCGAAAGACCTTTTAGAATATGCATATATGGCTCTCCCGAGCCGATACTGTGAATAGGTGTATGAGGGGTGACGGGATTTGGGCAGTACAATTTTTTAACATACATAGTTACCAATTTAGGAGTTGTGAATTGACAGCGTTCAAAAATGGCAGTATTCCCGGAATATGTGGGTTTTGCTTGATGTTGCGCTATCGCGAGTCTCCAGTCTCTAGTCTCCCATCGTCTAGTCCCCAGTACCCAAAGGCTCCGTGCCGCATCCTAGCATCTTTCCAACCCCTTGCCGACGTGGCCGAGATGACCGACGGACGCGCAAACGGGACCCAAGCCATAAGTCCGCTTAGTAACCGCCAAACTCCGCGCGAGACAAGCTATCCCACGATATCCAATTACTAAGCCCCTTTTCCCTTTTCCCTTTTCCAGTGACAAACGTATGGCAAAGGTAAACGGCGCTAGAATTACTGAAGCTGTATAAATCTAGTTAGTGAACTTACGGGACAGCATGGATTGGTAAGTCTCTGTGCATGTGCTTCATGACCAACAGATAGAAGGTAGATATGTGTTCCACTTTTGCGGAATTATTGCTGTAATATTCCTCCTACGTAATACAACTACGACTTTATTTCAAAGCCTTAAGACATTGTTAGAAGAGGTTCGAATACCACATGACTACATGCCGCAGCAGGCGAAGATAGCATTGCCCCGGATCGGATAAGATCAAGACATTAGCTTGGAGTTAGGGCAAGATAATCCACGATCCACCGGACAGCCTCGGTGGATCCAAACCGACTGTGGAATCATTAACATCTACGGATCCTTGCCCTATGTCACGATGCATCGCTCCGCCCAATATGGCAAGTCCGCAAATCGCATCTCCAGGCTGCAGCATTTCGCAAAAATCGTACGGCACAGAGATCACGAACCCGGCCTAGCAACACGTGCTTTCAGCTGAACAGGCCTGCTGCGCCCGGAAGTTATAGCCAGGCGTCCTGGAATAGCCCTTGGAAGCTGTTGGTCAATTGGTGAAGGATGAGCACAAACTGCACCAACGGTAGCAGCACCAGTAGACAGAAGGATTTTCTTCAACGATGTTAGCCGGGGGGGGCCTCATGGCTTAGCTGCCTTTTTTTTTTTTTTCTTCCCTTCACGCGCCGTGCCAGCGCGGATGAGCAACTGACTCCCGGTAAAGCTGGGGATCGGACTCGGAGCTCGGGCAGTTCAGAAATGCCTAGCCGGCGACATATAGTCAAAAGCACAAGGGAACGCAAACTAAAATGGAGAGTAATGACTTCATTGTTCGTCAGCTCTTCTTATCAGCCTATCTACCTACGTACCCAGGTCCCAGGTAAGTCGTAGGCTACTCGTGTAACATGTACTCGGGACGAGGGAGATCCGAGACAACATCGAATAGAGATAAGATACGCCAGTTAAGTAACGGTTAAATAAGATCCCTACATAGGTAGGTAAGGATGTGTAAGGGGATGCCCAAAAGTTATGAAGACAAGTTAAGCTCGCGTACGTGGCATTGGTTTACCGACATGTCCGAGTGGAAAGCAATGATATCGGCATGTTGGATTGGGTCTTTTTGAATTGAGTGATGGAGTTTGTCGTTGATCACGATATTCAAGATGCAATACCAGTCAAGCCACACAGCATAATACTTAGGTACCTAGGTATTTACACATATTAATCGCGTGGCCGCCTCATAGCTTAGATGGGGAGGCGTCGTCAGAGGTATAAATATTAGCATACTTTTGGTGGCCCGTTGCCGCGAATTATATGCTAAATCTTATTATTGTAGCACTGAGAGATGGGAGATGAGATGGAAGATGGGAGATAGATGGGATGTCAAACCAGCCTAATGCCGGCCTAAGTGTTCCGATCTTCTCCCCCCCTTGTCGCCCCTTGTCGGGGACCCCACTCCAAACCAAGAAGTTTGTACTATATACCCTACTAACAGTACCAACCTTACTATAATTCGTATGGCTTCATAGCTTCATGTTGCCCCTAAAGACGACTAAGAACTACGCTTCGCAGTAGCCTCGAAGCAAAAATAAAAGTAAACATGAAATCTCCCATTAACCCTCGCGCTGCCCCATATGGGGGCTAGGTAAACTCCCTGAAGCCCCTAAGGGACCTCTATGGCCGTGCGCTAGCTCTGTCTCGCCCGCTTCCTGTCGAGACAAACTGACGACGTGCCGCCGCCTCTCGGATTTCCTTCTCACCTGCCGCCATAGGATTAGATTTCCAGTAGTCAAGATATACGCAATCTAACGCCGTCAGACGGGTACCTGAACTGTGTCAGACGCCGCCTGCCGAAATCAACAAAGTTTCCGGGATCTACCTCGGATCTCGATTAAGATTCAGATCTACTTGCGGGGTGCCAGATCTATCCCGTCTGTCATTGCGATGCCGGAACCCAAGTTTTTCCTCTTCGGGGGAATTAAGTGAGTAAATGTTTTCCCAGAGTCATCTGAAACCATTTCTCCGAGCTAATGTTTCTGTCTGATGATAAGGCCGTGGAACGAGCACGCCTGGGTTGCCTCGGACGACCGAGTCCGTGGGGGCAAGAGCCAAAGCTATTTGGTCCATTCGATAGACTCAAGTGTCGCTTCGTTTCGTGGGGACCTAGATATCACGGCACTTGGCGGTGCTGGCTTTGCATCTCAGCGTACTGTTGACCCTCAATCATGGGATCTCTTTGACTACCATAGCCTTCGACTAGGCATTGCCGAGAGCGACGGCAAGAAGTATACCCTCGTTGTTAAGGATGAGATTCCCCCTAAACGCTCCGACGGCAGAGATGAGAGTACGATCAGCTGGGAATACGACTTCGTACCCGGCCATGGTGAAACCGTCGTGAACGTCCCGTGGAATGACTTCAAGCCCACTTATCGTGGCAAGCCAAACCCAGACGCCAAACCTCTACATCTGGAAAACATAAAGAGAATAAGCATCATGATGCGAAGGTTTGTGTCACCCAAGCTATGAAGCCCCGCGTTTTCTCTTTACTAAACTCAAGTAGTCATTTTGGCGAGCAACAAGGACCTTTTAGGCTTGATCTCCAATATATCGCGGCCATCGATTTTGACCCGCACACAGAAGAGTCATAAGCGCTCGTTACTCACTGCGAGGCCGGCGTCCAGAGTGTTTCACCTGGTGTTATAGGAAATTAGGAATAAGTTTGCGGGAATTTCATAACGGCTCTAACCAGCGAGGCCTAAACGAATTATGAAACTACGTTGATACGTCTGAAATTAGGCTTAAGAGACAAAAGACTCTTCGTTTCGTTGCCGATTGGTGTTAAACAACTTCGTCATTGACTAGCGACGGGAAGCCCCTAAAGGCTGATAGATAGGGATACCTTCGGGATTCAAAAATTCGATTCTTTCTCTACCTGCCCTGTCAGTGTGGAGTCTCGTGTGCGGGTGAGAATGATGCTCTTGAGCTCCGGACTCAACACAACTCCGGAGCATATCTGAAGCCCCCGAGAGAAAAGTGACACAATGCTTTCTCCCTTTTTAGGAAAATATGGGATTGAGCGATTTACCTTAGTCTTGGACGTGATCAAGTTAACGAGGCTTATATTCGGGACCCCGATTAGATTGGCCAATGCCGCAGATGCAACTCCTTGACGGACGTACCCGACCAAGCCATGTACGGGCCGTCGGCATGTCGAGGAACCGCCGTCAAGGAAGTACGATGGCAATATTCGCGGTTGTTTCGCTGACCGAAACGGGATGACTAGGCTGCGCCCCTTTGTCTATATCCGACCTGTCATATCGATCTTGGTCAGCAGCCTTACGAATCACCTTGGATCTCATTAATTCGCTACGCAGACCCTGGCCCCCAAACGGTCTGAGTGCGCCATCGTGGTACTTTGTAAGTTGGTTGCGTCTACATGACGACGATGGGTTTCACAGGCCCTTCCTTCTAGAGGTGAGCTGGTTCGCCGTTCGCCGCTCGCTGTGGTCTAGATCAGCCCCTGTTCTCGGCCGAGATCTTGCAAGCATGTTGCAGACAACGCGGCGCCGTCGCGAGTTCCCGGGAGATGCAGTAGCCGAAAAGGTGTGGATGGGCCGACCGTGAAGATAGGGATAGAGGGCTACTCCGACAGCGCTGTCGTGACACCGCAACTGCATAGACGGCCGTTGACGACTTGAATGTGCACTGGAAAATGCATGACATGCATCTGGAGCATCGTCATATGACCCAGGGGCAAGTTCCCATCCAAAGACAATGGCGCCTCTCCGATTCCTGGGCGCGGGTGCTGCCGCGTGCCTGTAGGTGGTCAAGTCGAAAATAACAATTTTTTTTTCTACTCCGATCCCTTCGCTGGCTGCAGCCTCGTACCCCGAGAGGCTACCAAAGCGTCCCCTTTATAATGCACCTTTCTTTCTAGGATTTGCCGTTACAATCCGCCCGCCCCCCTGTCATTGGCAGCCGGGTTTCTTTCGAGTCGAACGCGGGCTATCAACGCCCATTGTGAACTGTTCCACAAGGGCTGCAACATCCCTACATCCGCGATACATATACATGCATGATACGTACGAAGTGAAGCTTTTTTTTGCCGTTGTCGAGACCCATAGGACAGGTGGGATATCAGAAAGTGAGCTGTCACTTTGCCATCTACCCTAGTAGGGCTGGGGACCACGTCGGAAAACGGGCACGCGGTCGATCCTTTGAAATTATTGTTGGGCTTGTCGCTGCTGCCGGCCGATTCGGGTTGCACAAACCCTAGCGATAGCCTGCCTCGCAATTATTACCGAAATTTCGCACGACGAATGCGGATAACTCTTCTGCTGCCTATACTATATACAAAGTGCAACGTCGGGGAAGACACAAGGGCTTGGCCTGTTGAATATTATCTCGAGCCTATCCAGCATGGAACTTTTGCAATCGGCCCCGAGTCACAAGGCAGCTATGCATTACATGGCATAGTCTCTAGGTGGTCGCGGTTGTGTCGCCCCTATTGTGGCTACCAGCAGATTTTCCTCGCTGAAGGTATGGGCCGGGGAAAGCTGTCAAACCTTCGACGCCGTAAGATGACCGGCTCGGTTCCATAACCGCGGGTCGAATTTTGTGATAATTCACAAAAGGGAAAACGGTCTATTCGGTCAGCTCGGTGTGCGGGAGAGTCGGGTCTTGTTTGGTTCATAAAGGTAGGTAGGTACCTATGCAGAATCTCCACGCTGTGATAGACCGATTTATTACTTGTTGCATACCTACATATGCGCGCACAGGGTGCTGAGTAAGACCAGGGAATAATTCCCCAGGCGGAGACACAAGGCCGCATTGCACAAATATGCCATGTAAGTCAAACTCGCATCTTGCCCGTGTTCGTGGGGGCTTACGTGGGAATTGTCTTTTTGGGTACCTAACCCTGTAGACGGGAGATTACGGTATCTGTTGCTTTAAGGGTAATACGTACGATGATGACTCCGAGTTGCGAGATTTCGAGGGGGAAAGCCCCAGCGTCGTCCGCGACAATACTAGGAGATATGGGAGCGAGGCAAAAGAAAGAACATTATCGTGGGATATGTTCCCCGGACCTCGTTCCGTCTCACCTCCATTTAGCCTCGGACGCAAGCCCCGCGGGCCCCGGATGCGGCCGATCAGGTGCTCCCAGACTCCCGGAGGAATGATCGTCAGAAACGGCGTTAAGAAACGGGCGAGGCGGCATTAGATACGTGGGGGGAGGATTCTCACGTACCGTACCCATGAAGCATAATTATGTACGTAGCTGTCAGAACAAGGGGCATGGGGGATGGAGCCGGCGAGTTGCGGGAGCGGGAAGCGTCCTTGCAGCTGCAGGAGAGAGCTTTGGGCTGCATTTTCTAACACGTCACCCTATGGCAATCACATTTGATCGGCATGGGCAAAATCCCATCGACAAGGGAAATGGGTCTGGCCAAGGGGGTTCAGGAGGGAAGAGAGAACTGATAATCCGGCTCGTTAGCCACGTGGTAATCCCTGGCAAGATTCTCTCGTATTGCAGCAGAAGCGAAGCAACTTGAGTAGTTCTAAGAGAGTACCCGACCTATAGACCACAATTTGTCATGTACTATAAGCCTTCTGCTTGTGTTAATAGCCGTGCCCTGGGGTACGTTGGGCTCGGAGGTCAAGTCCGCCGTCCTCTAGACAGAGATATGAATCTAATAGCCGCACTATACACACATATCTATAACTTAGGTATCAACGGACTTAGTTGCAACTACTTCAGGGTGCATTGACCCCAGCAGAGTATTGCCTGTGAGCCAAGGGTTTGGCGATAGGACCATCCTATTTGGGCACCAGGAAACCCGCTCTTCCCGAGCTGTGACCAGACATGACGGGTTGTTACTGAGATGTGTTTTTCTATATGGTACTATACGGATACACCAGTGCTTTGAACAGATATACGAGCCGGCCGAAGTTTTGGAACTATCGTGACGGGGTTAGACGTTATGTACAGTACAAAGAACCCTGTTTTATATGTTTAAGAGGGCTAATTCCCATTCAGTCTTATCCACGGCTTGTATTTAATAATTCCTATACTTGTGGAGTTAAAAACGCTTTAGCCTCAAGTAGACATTACTTACGTATTTCGTTTGCATTCTGTGTGCGTTCAGTCTGTATAGCTCACACCATACAAATGGTAACTAAATACTATGTATAAGGGATTATATGTACGGCTACATACTTCATGTTAGACTCCTGGTGGTATAATGCCTTTATTTAAAAATAAGTACTGCGACGATGTGAAATTCTCCCCAGAGGACATGAATCATCGCTTGTACGGAAGGAATCGAGAAAAGGATAATATATTACTAATCTCACTAAAGAGTAACCTTGAAGGGTATAGCATTACACGATAATCCAGAGCTGTATCTTGTCACCAATACCACCAAACGAAGCATCCATCTAGACTATAACGCTGGGCTTCACGCCGCCTTAAGGACTGCGAAGCATACAGGGGTGATGTTGAGGACAGAGGGAACTGCCAGTAGTATGCTATGAAGCTTCCTATCGGCATCGGTCTAGCATGTGAAGTCCCCTTCACGAGCTAGAAGAATGTTCGGCAGATCTATCGTCGCGTTGAAACTTTCCGAGCATCATGTGATAACATAATATCAAAACATACCAACAACTTATGCGTGGTGATGATCTGCGACACCAGAACATCCCTCCGCCGATGATAATATCACCATGAACTTTGAATTTTAATCATATATATGTTTATATGCTAGCTAGGTGTGGTAAATACGACATGACACATGTTTCCTATCGGGAGACTCAGGAGTAGCTCAGTCAGGGGGACAGGAGAAGCCAACGACAGAGCCCGAGGCCATCCAAAGCAAAGATAATTACACACAACCATAGCATGAAACTGGCTCTTTAAAGATCGTCCACGTTTTAAAAAAGTCTCTAGCATCAATTTGGCGCGTATTGTAGTTGACGGTTTCGTGATAGACCGTACCAATTGAAGGGAATCTGCTCGCCCTTCGTCGTTTAATCCATTTTCCTACTAATGATCCACGGCAGGAAGAGAGAAAGGAAATTCACTAGGTGAAACCTCAATTCTGCCAGATATTCATTAGTATAACAATGTTTTGCGTTGAGCGTGGCGAGGGCATAGGTTGCTCCAAGAAGGGCTCCGCTTCAAAATGTAACGGCGACATTGGAGTATAGTAGTATATAATCAGGGAGCAAATATAATTTCAAGGAAGAGAAGAATTAATTCTAAATATTCATTCCTGCTTTTGCACATTACCAAATATCATGGACTTGGTCGTCCTCCTCTCTCAAGAAGCCACTGTAAGCCATCAGAACACCTACGGACCTACCTCAAAAACTACCAAGATTATATATAAAACGGTGAAATTCGGATTGGAGTATCTCAACTTTCCCTATAATTCAAGGTCCTGCGATGAAAAGATGGTCTTCTGCTACTTAACAAAAATCGTGACAACAGCAAACCAGGTTAACAGCAACAAGTTGGACAAATTCGACATAAAAAATTGGGTTAACACAAAGAAATTTCAATGAACTGGTACTTGGCTACTCGCCCGGGCCTATCTTGAATATAATTTTTATATTCTTGTGTTGTTCTACACAATGCCTAAGCACGTTGGCTTCCAAAGGAGGAACATGATACGGCCAAAAGCAAATCGCTCTTTAATTATATACCATATTTGCCACGTGCAGCGCCTCTCGAGCACGCACAATGTTGCACGGGTTTGGAATCATGGACCCCTTCAAGTCCTTTTCTATCACCCCCAAAAAAGCGCTGGCAGTGGTTCCCGGAATCTGTCCATTCTACCATCAGGGGCCCTGTGAGCGCACCCCCTGCTTGCCCTAAAACGCCACGATAATATTTTTTGGGGACCGCATCGTTGTCCCATGTATATGTTGTACCGAACCCCTTACATGATAAATGAATAGGTAAATATGTGTAGCGAAAAAGTATGATGCGACCAAAGCTGGTGGATTGGCAGGTTAGTGATCAATCAAAATCGTTAATACATGACTCTGGCCCCAAATCCCAGGCAACATAATAGGCAAACCCTCGCAAAAACTCCAGGTTCAAAAATATGCGCATTTGGAGCGGACAAGGAAGTGAATCTTTGCCCCTTTAGGCCGGCGCGTTGACCAGCTGATATAGAAATGAGTAAGAAAAATGCCGTGTCGTGAAATTAAGCAGTGTCTGGGTTGACTGCGATGGGCTTCTGTTCGGCTACGACTTCCGAGATAGCTGAGACGTCCTGTTCAGTCTCAGATTCGCTCACTATAATGAGGATGATTAGCAACTATTGAAAATTTCAAATTGTGCGAAATCGAGATCTTTATACGCGAACTGGTAGGAAAAAAAAACTCATATAATTGGGGACGCAAGGGAATAATACTCACTACTACCATAGCCAGTGTCGGTGTCTACCATGCCCACGATACCGCGAGTTACGGCTAGACATCGTTCAACCATTTGTAGTCGAACTTCTGGCTCGAGCCCACAGTCCTTGCCAGTCCAGATGCGCAATGTACCCGACAAACGCTCAAGCGTGTCGGCACACGCTTCAGCTGCAAATTCGTGACTGGCGAGACGGTCCATCAATTTGAAAGTAGCCGTATAACCAAGCAATCCCATGTCGCTCATAGGGTGGATCTGGTCAATTACGCCGTAGATATCAACAGGTTCTTCGGGCGGGGAGAATTTCTGAAGATGGGCGATGGCCATCGCACAGAGAAGAGAGGTTCTCATTTCGGTATTCATAACGAGTGAAGGCGGGAGAACCTTGATAGGGGTAGACGGAGCTGACGGAGATGAGCGGCCTGAACCGTTATTCGACGACAGGACTGGCGTCACAGGCCCGATAGCTTGCAACGCCGCCATGATATTTATACTTCGCTTCTCGTCGAATAGAAGTGCGCGCGCAACTAACGCACGGTTCTGAGCGATGGACCCGATAGGAGCGGTTCTAATTGCGAGGGATACGTCGTCTTCAATTGACCGAATGGCATCCGAGTCGCCTTCTTGCATCAAAAGGCTATTTGTAAGTGCACCTTGCAAGGTCATATTTGACCACCACGCTGCAACTGCGTCCATTGGCGAACGGACTGCTTGGTCATCTACCACTGTATCCATACCATCGGTGACGCCAATAGCGTTATGGTCGGTCGGGCGATTCCAAGCAAGATTGTGCGCTCTCTGAACGATGCTAGGGTTTAGAACCGCATCACAATTCTGCTCAAGCAAGGCGGCAAGATGGTCGGGGAGATCGTCATCCGACTGCTCTTGGCCGCCGCGACGGAGCTGCGTCAGTATTTTGTGTAGCTGCTTCGCTTCGTTCCATTTAGACCTGGCCAGCTTTGACGCAAATGTGTTGAAGACACCAAGTTGGATACCGGAAAGACCAACTTCCCACAGCAAGACACGAATGTGAAGAGCCTTGAGCATTAACCTCAACGGGGTAGTAGGCAGAGTTCCAGAGGCAAGGAGAGTCAGTGTGAGTCGGTTCTTGCTGATCTCGACATCCCCACCGGCGAGCTGAGCGTCGAGAGCAATTGCCCACGCCTTGACGCGAGCGATCTCCTGCTCCTCAGTAAGACCGGTCAATTCCTGGTAGTACTTGATGCCGATCGCATTCCGCAGGCTTAACTTCATTGTCTTGAGACCAAGAGCAGCCGCCTCGAGGAAGAAATTATGACGGGGAACCCAGACTGTCTGTATAGCCGTGAGCCAGGCTTGACGTCGTACGTGTATGGGCGATGCCAAAGATGGCACTACTTTCAAGGATGCTGGTCTCTGTTGTTTGAATCCTTCCGCTGTTGGGGGCTTGCGCTCTATAAGCGAGGGAATGACAGCCCACCAAATACTGCAGAGCAACAGGACGATTTTCACGTAATATAATACTTGCGCGCCGTGCATGTGGTATCCCATGAAGTTGACATTCAGAGATGATGTAAGGAGCCCGAAGAGGTGTATCGGTAGAGCGGACAGGCCACGGCCTTCAGGCGTCTCACTGCTCTGCTCATTCTCCTGAACTGCCTCTAGAAGCATCAATCCAGCAAGAGAGCCAACCATCAATTTTCCGAAGTAAGGCCCGGCGTTTTGCCAGCCTCTAGCTTGCATGTGATGTTGCTGCTGCTGGATTTGCTGTTGACGCATCAGGGCGGGATTGCCTCTGAAAGGCTGCTGCGGTACTGGATAAGGCTGTCCCATCTGAGCGGCAATTATACGTTTCATATCATCAGGTACCTGGATCATTCCCTGGGCATCGGTCCGCCCCGGCGTACCCATAGCTGAGTTCACATAGTTCGGCTCTTGCGAATATTGAATGGGCGTGGCTGGTGGGGCTTGCTGTAGAGGGCTTACTGCACCATTCATGGCACCCGCCATAAAAAGCTTCTCGAAAGCTGCTATGCGCTGCTGCATGGCTGCATTTTCGTCGATGAGTCGCAAATTTCTCTTCTCTAGATGTCGGATATACTCGGTAGCTTTGCTTAGGACCTGCGTAGAGTTTAGCTTAAATGAATAGTCTCTGATCCCGTCAGTAAACGAACCGTTGCTTTATTCAGTTTATGCGCAGGTGTCAAGCCATGCAATTCCTCTCTATCCCCCGTCGTGTCTTCACCCCTCGCGCTCTTCGACATAATGCGCAGACTTGGCACGCTATCTCGTAAAGCTGCTATCTTATCGTTAAGATTGGTGCGATATCTTTTCTCGATCATGTTATGGGCCGTCTTTTTCACCGGTTGATGGCTATCGAGATCATCGTCGTCGTCGTCATCGACGTCAATCGACGACTTTCGTTTGCGACTATTTGACTTGGATGATAAGCTCTGGTCTTCGGGCGAGGATATAGAAGATGACTTGTACACGGGACCGGCTGAATCGGGGCTCGCCTCGCTCTTGGGAGAACGATAGTGAAGCTGAGCCGGCATGGCGATCTTCTGTAACTTCTGCCTCTGTTCTTCGGTAAGACCTCTGAGGCCCGACCCGTTCAGTCCAACAGGTAAGGTCCTGGCGACACCCATTGGCCCGGCGGTCGTAAGTGGGTTCACGGGGCCGGTAGCCATGGAGGACGGGGCCACCACAGCGGATTGCGGCGGCGCCGGCTGGGGTTGGGACTGGGAAGGAAGACCATGATCGAGATCCGATTGCTGACCTAGATTCCAGTCATCTTGGTAGAATGCATTGTTGGTGTCGTATGTGTCGTAAGGAGGGGTGTCTTGGAAAGTCCAATTAGATTCGCTGTAGAATGGCTGGTTGCCGGCACTGGACTCGGTCAAGGTCGCGTCACCGCTGCTCGGATTGTTGTCTTGGTAATACGAGCCGTTTGCGTCGTCGAGACCGAAGAGGTCGGAAGGGTCCTGCTGGTCGGCCATGTTGCTGGTACGATCATCAGATGCAAGTGTGGTTCGACATTGGCAGGCACCACACCGCGTCTTTCAGCCGCCTCTCGTCCAAGTGCAGTTCAATAGAAGCGAAAGGAGGGGGTTTGCATAGGGAGGGAGCGGGAGCGACCAGGGGTATCGTCGCTGATGACCTGATCGTACGGCCTGGAGTAGTATAGTGCGAGTATAGTATGTATGGGAAGTATGGATGAATAGGGAATGGAATGGCGTGGTTGGTTGGGCCGGGTCAGCTCACGCAATCGGACTCGAAAATATAAAGAGCAGGACGGGACGCGCAGGCGATAAGTTTGGAAGGTAGTTTGCGTTAAAAGAGATGCCAGGTCACGAAATGATGACTGAGTTTTGAAACAGGGCGAACGAGGCGAACAGGATGGGGAGAAGCAAAGTGAAAGACGAAAAGCTTGCTATGCGACGCCAAGAGTCCCCCGTTAAAAAAATTACTTGAACGCTGTGCGATGACTGGGACCAGCTACAGTTTAGGGGAGGAAAAAAAGATGGGGAGGGACTTCTGGAACTGGAACTGCAGAAAGAGGAGGGGAAATCTGGTAGTTCTCGTTAAGTCTTTCGCAGACGCAGACGCAGACGTCAATTTTGCTGGGACCCAAAACCACCTAACTAGCACCTTGCACCTAGCACCTTGCGCTTTTGCAACACTCAGCTCCTTACTGTTCTCGTCTCTCTGCTCTTACAATTAAAAAAAAGAAGGGGCTACCTTGTCGCACACAAGCAAGATTATAGATAGAGATTTGGTCTCCGAGATCTTGGGGTCCGATAGGCGGGAGTTGCCAAACAATTGCGCGAAAAGTCCAATTGCGAGAGTGAAAAAATGGGGGATTCTCGATGGAGGCTTGAGGGAATCATACGATGATTAGAATCGATCGGGCTTAATCGCGACGCTTGGACCGGGTCTTTCCAGACAGCCAGATCTTTCGCCTTAACCCGGGGGGCTACGTACCCTGGGAATCCTAGGAACCATCTAAAGAGTCTAATGCCCCTCGTCCAATGGCTTTCTGCTGGTGCGATTGGTGGGGGGAAGCCATCCGGGCACTAAACACGTGCCACTAGCCAACCCTGGGAACTGAGAACATGAACTGAAGAACCCCTAGCCGTGGCTTGCTGCCATTCTGCAATTCGTGCTGTAAATGATATCGGTTGTGCTCTCTTTCGTACCGTATCGCATCAATATCGACGGGTGGCTGCTTATAGCGCCGTACGGAACATTCATATTGATTAATAGTCGACATAAACATACCACTCTAAAACAAGTTCTCATCCCATCGCGTCTTCTAAATCATTCTAAATCATCCGTCCTGCCGTCTGGTCTCTTCTCCTAATTCAGCGACATGGAACGCCCGATTCAGGCCACCCACAAAACCAGTCGTCATAGTAGCCGCCGGCCTTGGATCCGTCTATCAGGATTGCTAGGTTATCTACCCGAGGTCTTCCGTGACCAATCATAAGATAAGAACTAGTGCTGTTAACGAGTGCCCGCTTCGCTATAATCCAATTTGATCCACAGCGATGCAAATGAACAACGGAGTTTGCTGTGTAATATAACCAAAAAGACCCCTAATACTGTCATGCCTTAGCATAACTGAATAAGTACAAGTAGTTAGCCTACTACCTACCTCCTATGTATGAATCAAATGTAGACGCTACCAGACATATTCAATTACATACCTACCTAGGTACCGTACCCAGAGAGAATAATGCATACCTTATGTAGCTAGGTATCTAGGTATGTATGTAGCATAAACCACGATGGAACCAAGCATGCCTTCAAGACAGATGACTATTAACTTGGAAATTGAAATCGAAATTCTAACTTAAATTACCTAATAACTTATCAAGAAGCCCCTAAAGTGGTATATATAGAATTATAGACAAGTGAAATTTTAGGCCACCAGCCCATAGTAACCCTGCACGTCATCAGATTTTGAAACATGAAGTCCATTCATTCGAGTTGTCGGGAGAACAAACCCGTACAGATGAGCCCACTCAAACCATTCATCATAAAACATTGAAAACTTGCCGGGGTTGGACCCTGAAAAAGTCATCTACCACATCTCATCGTCGTTCCTCACCATCTCCATGGTCGGGGTCTTGGGTTGCAGCTGCCTCATCCTCTTTCTGTCTGCCTTGGTCACCAAAGATGGAGTGATGGGGACCACTGGAGAGAATGGCTGGTACGGTGTATACGGAACTGGTGCGCCTGTCCAAGGTGTCCGAAGTCCCGAAGGCGACAGGGGCATTGCCCTCTCGAACGTCGTCTGCTTGGTTGTCTGCACTGAAGGTGAGCTGAGGGCAGGCTCATAAGCACGTAGAGGTAAAGCGCCACCAGTTCGGACTGCTGATGGCGCATTTGGTCGGGAGAAAGACTGCTGGTCCGGACGAGGCGAGATTGGGAATGTCGCTCCAGGCTTTGGCGACGCCGGCAGAGAAGGAAAACGGTTGACACCTGGTTTTGGCGACGAAGGTAATCCGACTAGAGGCGCAGTAGACCGGTCCGACACGGCAGAGACGGCCGAGACGGGATCCGGTTCCGTATACTGGGAGTTGCTGCGCATGTGGCCTAGTCGCTCATCGATGCTCTGTGTGCTCTCCGGCGAGATGTCTGGCGGGGTAATGGGAGCTACTTGTCCGTGGTATCTGCTCGCCCGTGGATAAGGAACCTGGTCAGTAGGGATTGGAGGCGGGGACGCCGGTGCGTATTGACGAGGGGGAATCGAGCTCATTTCCTCCTCCTCGTGACGCGGAAAAGTGCCTGACATGGGCGTCATAATCGGCGACGAGATGTTGATGCCTTTGGCATTCTTCTTCCGCGGTGACTTGAAAGCGGACAAGATGGAAGATGCCCGCGATTGAGACTTTTCCTGTCCGGCAAGGTCGAGACTCGCAGGCTTGTTCTTGCCACGCTTCAGGATGCCCTGCTTCGGGGGCGGTTGGGACAAGGGCGCAGGAGGTTGCTCTAGAGCAACGCCTGCTTCCTTTGCGGCTTCTTGCTCCATTACGAGCCTGTACATTTCTTCCAGCTGTTGTTGCGCCATCTCGCGATCTGCTGCAACAACCCGGGGATCGACCAAGGGATTAACACCAAGAGTGCTTGTAGAATAAAGCGATGGGGCAATATAAGGGCTCGTCGGGCTCCTTGCAGTCAATGGAGTTGGGGGCGTCGGGTACGAGAAATTCTTGACAGGTGACTTGGGCGGATCAAGCCCGTACTGGGGATACTCTGCGCCGGCTAGCACGGGCGGAAAAGCAAATTGATATGGGATTTGGTCTCCAAGGTCGTGCTCTCCCGCGTTGAGATGCTCCCGGCGTTTCTTTGCTAAGATGAGAAGGGCGGCAGCAACTATAACGAGCGATAGAGCATATGATCCAACGAGACCGCCGATCTGGGCCGGAAGGTAAGCTGTATTTCGGAGGGCTCCAGCCGACAAGGCAGGACCGTCTTCAGGCGCCGGCGCGGGATCGAAGTAGTTGCTGTGGAGGTCTTGTATGACAGAGGCAGAACAGAAAGGAGTGAATGTCAAAGAAATTAAAAACAGCACAAACTGAAGCGAGGAGCGAGGCTTGCTATAAAGCCCCGGTTGCATCGTGTGTGACCCAGATCTTCATGAGATATACTGTATCCTGTACTCCTTAGTCAAACCTCCTGGCGGAACAATCGAAACACATCCTGATGGAAATTCGACAAGGTCAGACGCAGAGTCGGGAGGACAAAGGGTATATAGCGGCTGGTGATGTTCGGCAGTGTGTCGAAGTGGGCCGGAATCCACGACTTGTACATGAAAAGTCGGGCGCTTTGGGTGTGAACTGGCTTCTCACTCGTCGGCCCCCAGCCAGGCACTTGGCTCCATGCATAATAGCCCCCAGGAAAAGCGCCCAGTGAGGGTGGTAGATTGCCATATTGGTATTTACGGAAAACAGTGGTCGATCCCGTTCTTCCAATTCTGGTTGGATAAGGATATCACGACGACAGGGGACTTAAGCGCCGACAGATTGAATGTTGGAGCTGATTGGCTCCGGACTCTCACAGCATCACCAACCCCGCCGTAACCTGCTCCCCTGTTCCCCTGCAGGTTACTCTGCCTCTGCTTTCGCCGATTGGCGAGCGTCTTCCTTACCGTTGGAGGCGTGGGTACTCGAGATGGAAAAGGTCAAGTCCGATTGCGATAGTGGCACCATGCAGCTATTACTTACGAATGAAGTGATGGCTGAAAGCCTCAACCCAGTCTTAAAGGATGTTAATAAAAACTAGTTCCCATTCCTCATTCTCATCTCGTCACACTTCAAACATATCATTGATTACTCTTGTAATGCGACTTCTCCAGACTCGCGTGAAATGTGACGGAATAAACTACACTAACATGGTGATACGCAGTGATGAATGGACGTGCGGCTAGAGGATCGTGTTCCGCCCCTCTAGATCGCTAGTATGATTGGATGATAAGGAGAAACAAAAAGAAACAGATGTGCCTCCAGGCCTCCTGGTCCTCCCCCTTGCTGGTGGGATTTGGAGGTGAGCGATGGATTACGACGCAAGGGGAAGAGAGCGGCGCGGCAACTGGGCTAGCCCTGAGTTTTTGGTGGAAGATCCCGAGTTGGGGGTTTCTGAATGAACTGTCAGCCACAAGAAAATGGGGCTGCATCCATGATCCATGTGATTTATTAGCTGCTGAGCCACAGGGAGGTGCGTACCTTATTTTTCCAAGCCCACGAGCCCGAGGTAGGTCTCTTTACAAACAAAAGGTAGAGTTACCATCAGCTTCGTTATGAGAATGATACAAAAATACAATTTTTATTTGAGTTATTAATTTGCCAAGACTAATTGAATTCAACCACATGCCAGCTTCACTCTTGAGTATTGCAACATGGTACTTATTGCAGCGCGTTGGTAGTGTCTCTAGTGCAGTCACCTGACCTGGCGCTCTGCAAGTCACCCGTTAGTCTTTCAACCAAAATATCTGTCGCGTCTTCGTTCCTTTTAACGCGTTTAAGGTGGCCTCGAAGTCACCACACGGTATGGTTCGTAACCACATTGATCTAGCGAGTATAATGAGGCATTGAAGTTCCGTTACTACTCATTACTTGAACTTTTCTTTCCGATTCGCCACAGTCTTCAACCATGAAAGACACCGATTCCAATGATATATTCAAATCGCTAAATGGGGCACAGTCTCGCGCTGTAAGCTCGGCTGCTCCCACCGTCGCTATTTTGGCTGGCCCAGGAAGTGGCAAGACCCATACTCTCACCTCCCGAGTCGTCTGGCTCATTGACCATGTCGGCATCCGACCATGCGATGTCATTGTCGCCACCTTTACCGTCAAGGCGTCTAATGAAATGAAGACGCGCATCGGGCAGGCTCTTGGTGACGGACGCGAAAAGAAAATTGTGATTGGAACTTTTCACAGTATTGCCCGTCGCTACCTAGCTAGATACGGCCAACACATTGGACTGGATCCCAAGTTTGGCATCGCCGATGACTCCGACTCTACGGCCCTCATCAAGCGTATCTGCAAGAGACTAAACTACACTCATCTTCAACCTCCCCTTGTCCGTGGTTGGATCAGTAAGCGAAAAGCGAAGGGGACTTCTGACGAGCAATCCACTACGGCGAAAAATGACAAGAGCGTGGCGTCTCAGGAGATGGAGCAGTGTTTCCAGGAATACCAGGAATACCTCCAACGGTCAAATCTACTAGACTATGACGATCTACTCGTTCGATGCGTTGAGCTCCTCCGCAACTACCCTGATTGCGTCCAGAACATTCAGACAGTGTTGATTGATGAGTACCAAGATACAAATGGGATTCAGTACGACCTTATGAAACTATTCGCCCAGGCGAATCGACGGATTACGATTGTCGGAGACCCGGATCAGAGCATATACGGATGGCGATCGGCAGAAATAAGAAATCTTCATCGCCTACTTCGTGACTTTCCCGGTACCGACGAGGTCTCGCTCGAGGAAAACTATAGATCATCAAGTTCCATCCTCGATGCATCCCTGAAGGTCATCCAGCAAGATGAAGATAGATATAAGAAAGCCTTGCTTCCTATTCACGAAAAATGCACTCGACCAGTCTTCCGTAAGCTAAAGAGCTCCACGGTTGAGGCAGATTGGATCGTTTCCGAAATCAAACGAATAAAACTGGCGTCTGGAGATATGGTCAAGTCCGACGACATTGCGATTTTACTTCGGTCAGCCGCGTTATCTAGACACATCGAAAGCGCATTAGGGAGGGAAGGGATACCTTATAAAATGGTTGGTATGTAATTTGTTCCAGAATATGGTTGTTATATTGAGACTGATTATGTTTTCAAGGTGGCTTCAAGTTTTTTGAGCGAGCTGAGATCAAGACACTCTTGGACTATTTACGCGTCATCTACCAGCCTGATAACAATGACGCACTCGCCCGTATTCTAAATACCCCAAAACGAGGCATTGGTGATGTGACGGCTAAATCATTGCTGGAAGAAGCTGACGGCAATCGCATGAGCCTGTGGGAGCTACTTGGCAAACATTGTCGAGGTGAACGTACAGCAAAGACGAACATTAGGAAAGCTGTGGAACCGAAGATCAACAGGAGCTTGATTGGACTAATAACACATTTTCAAAGTCGACTTAAACCAAGCGAGGGGACACCTGTTATTTTGGTTGACATCATCGAGGAGTTGCTCAGGGCCTTGCAATTCGAAAAACACCTGGAAGAGACATACGGCCCGGAGTACGAATTGCGGTGGGCAAACATTCAAGAATTTATGAATCTTGTCGCCGAGTTCGTAAACCAGGATAAGCTCGAGGAAGACATGCTTCCCATTATTGAAGGTGCCGAACAGGGGTCCGACGACGATGTATTGGCGCGGTTCCTAGCAAATGTTACTCTGGCGACTGAAAAACAGACCGATAAAGACAAGGGAAAACCCCAAGTCACAGTCTCTACAATACATGCAGCAAAGGGGTTGGAGTGGCCCGTCGTTTTCATCCCGGCAGTCTATCAGGGATCCATACCTCATATACGTTCCGATGACAAAAACGAGGAACGACGTCTCCTATACGTAGCAATGACCCGGGCTCAGGCACTCCTCTATCTAAGCTGTCCCCTGTATACTGCTACTGGCAAGGGAGAAGAGGTACGAATCTCACCTTTTATCGAGGATCTCCCATCCTCGACTTTCCTCAAGAAAGGGCCGTCTCTCGACCGGCCCGTGATGTCCCAAGTCGCAAAGATATTGCGAAGAGATCTGCCTCCAGACAGCGTTATATACAAAAACATGCCGATGATGGAAGCCGTTGAGGATAATCTTTTCCCGATTGATCCAAACCAGAAAGAACCGCCCCCGAATAGCCACGGGTATGGCCAGCGTCCCGGACAGTATAAACGACAAAAGATACAGCATGCACCGGTTGCCGAGGAGTCGGTTGATGGCTGGGCTGCTCCGTACGCCACGACGATGCAGAGGTCTACTTCTTTTACGGTCCCGCAGCCACCTCCAGCGCAATCAGGGTTTACCACAGCTGGAGCACACTACGCGAGTGTTACTGCCACTGAGGCGGCTAAGCCTGCCCCAAAGCCCCCACAGGGGGCGACAACAAGGCGGCCCCCAACTAACCGAGCCCCTGGCCAGAAAAACCTCCTGGGTTACGGATATGGTGTGGCAAATCACGACAAGTCCAGAGAGCTAAGCGATACCAAGCTAGCTGTTCCACCGAAATTGCAGCAAAACGCCCCTCGCCCCTACCAGTTGCCGCGAGGCTATGGGCGGCAACCGGGATCCCTTGGTACTGCTTTAACACGCCAAAACGCCGCCATTGAGCCGTCCCTAACAAATCACAAGCTCGGCACCGGGAAGCTACCGAGCAAACCAACGGCCCCGCGCGCGACGGCGGAAGAAAAGAAACAACCCCTATCCAAACCGAAACAGTACGCCTGCTTTTCGAGCTCACCTACTAAACCGGAACCAGTAGCCGAGAAGGAAAACGAGGCGCCGCCGCTGGAAGAACAAACGCGCCCCGCTCAGAGCTTCCATGCAACAACGCTAAATCGCGGCCCGAAAGTGGGCTGGAGTGGCGGAGGCGGGGGCGGTATTCAGAGGCCGGCCCCCTTAGGCCGAGATGGAATCACTCCTATGGACCGCCTCAAGAAGCCGTTTCGACCGCTGACGGTCAAACGACCAACATGATGTGAAATTTTCGACGGGCAATCACGTGCGGCTACGGATACGGTAGTATTAGTGAACGCATATAGCGAGTTTACTTGTAAGGCTCCTGTAAAGGAACTGGTCTCAATTATAGGCTTATATCTAGCAAAGTATTTGCGTCAAGCTCCCGAGGTCTAAGAAGAAATAAATATACCCAATCTAGAATATTTTGGGTTGCATGTGGATATACCTTCCAGACTCCGTGACCGTGACATTTAGGTATTAATCTGATCTCATTCGAATCTCTATACCGTGACCTTTTGACCTTTATCTAATCCTCTACATTAACGGACAAAAACCTTGGTTCCAAATTTCCACACCTCGTCGACGACGAGTTCAAGGCCGTCCTCGTTGCGCTTCTCGGATAGCACGACGAGATCCGCATCGGCGCCGTCATCGAGGCAACCTTTGACGCCCTGCAAACCCAGCATCGCAGCCGGCGTCGACGTGACGGCCTTCAGGGCTTGTGGGATGCCGGCGCCAGACCAGTTGAGGAAATTTGACACGCACTCAATCAGCGTTATCGAGCTGTTATGTTTGTTAGTCATCTCTATCTGAAAGTGGGAGGCTCGGCTCTTACCTTCCAGCAATCCGGTCGGTGCCCTCTAATATTAGTTTGTTCCCCTTCTTCACGATGTGGCTCGCGCTCTCGCCGTTGGTCCACTGGTAAGCGCCGTCCGGCAGGCCCACTAGGTGCATGGAATCCGTGACGAGGATGAACCCGTCCGGATGCGCGTTGAAGGCGATCTTGATGGTCGTGGGATGTAAGTGTTCGCCGTCGGCGATGATGCCGAAGTATGGGCGCGGCAGGTTCTCCGCCAGACCCAGGACGCCGAAGATGCCGGGGTTTCGGTGGTGAAGCGGTCGCATGGCATTGAAAAGGTGAGTGATCATCGTGGCGCCCGCTCCGACAGCTGCCGACGCTTCTTCATATGTGGCTTCCGAGTGTCCGATCGAGTAGATGATACCGCGGCTCGTGAGCTCGGGGATGAGCTTGGTCATGTTTCCGCGCTCCGGCGCGGCGGTTATCATCTTGATCGGCATGGGATGGAAAGGGCTGTCGGAGTCGAGGTTTGACTCGCCGTAGCATTCTACGAGGTCCTCAAAGGTCTCGGCTACGCGTAGCACATCCACATTGTGGACGCCATTTTTGGTTGGGCTTAAGAACGGCCCTTCACAGTGGGCGCCTAAGGATTCTGCTCCATCCTCCGCAGCCTGCACGTATCCGGACGGCCCCAGATGCGGCAACGCCCGCTTGTACAGTTCGCTCCGTTGGCTCGTAATCGTAGGCACGTACGACGTGACACCGGTTTGGACCATTCGCTTGTTCAGGTCCTTGACTTTCTTAGCGTAGACAGCGGGCTCGAGGAGTGTTGAGAAGTTGAAGCCGAAGGCACCGTTTAGCTGGCACTCGATGAGACCGGGAGAAAGAATACGACCACCGAGGTTGATGACCTCGTCCGGGAGTATGAAGTCATCGTAGAATGCAGCTTGGCTCCTGATAATCTTGCCGGTGACGGAGTTGACCCAAAGGTCCTCATTGACTAGCTTGTCGCCTTTTACGATACGGCAGTTAGTGAACTTGGTGATACCATTTCGGCCGTCCTTCGGTGTTGACTTGGGCGACGACGGTAGAGAGTGCGGCATTGTGATGTGGGGGTTCTAATAGGAGCAGATATAAAATGGGATATATTGTTTTAACGTTGTGGTTGTTTGTTATGTCTTGTCTAGTAAGAGGACAACTGCCCCTTTTGCGAGTATTTGAGTCTCCATATGAAAACGGACAAGGCGGAAGATGGGAAATGGCTCATACATGTATTTATTTATTCATGATATCACAACGCATGCTCCGCTGACGCCGAGTGCCCGCCGAAAGGCAGCTTCGAATTTTCGGCGCGTTAGATAGGGCAGCGACTAGGTAGGGCCAGAATAGCGTCGCTTACAGGGCCGATGGACAAGTGAGGTTGCGGTTCTACGGCTGGTTATTGGAGGGGATCATCGAACGTCTGTCTTGCGATTGTCACAGTCGATGGCGTCAAACCCGGGTTTGCAGATGGACTGATGCCAATGTCCCACGCCAATGGTAAGGAACATGTGACTAAAGAGAGTGGCCAGCAAGCATTCTAGGCCGAAGGGCTGGTTACTGAGAGTGTGGCAGCCCAGCCGACGAGACCCTCAGGAGATAACTGGATGCGGCGACATAGCGATGCGCTGGTATCATTTGTGGGTGCGGGGCGTTTATCGTCGGTCCCATGTTCCTTGTTCGAGGCTCTACTACGTCTAACTCGTCTAAACTACGATAGATCTTCTTTGTTGTGTGACAATCCATTGCGGAAGGGGGGAAGAAAATTGGATCGTGGAATATCTAAAATGCTCTTTGTAGTGGTAAGGTAACGTTGCGGAGTGTGGGCAATCCTTTTGGAACGTTTGGAACGTCTGGTTTGAGAGGCAGCTTTTGGAGGGCTAGAGGGCTGGAGGGCTGGAGGGGCGCCGACCACTGATACCCCTCGTAGTCCTCGCAGTCCTCGCAGTCCTCGATAACAGAAGAAGCCGGAGAAGCCTCTAGCGCACTTAGCCTCGGCTCCAGCATACCTAGGTACATGTAGCTAGAATTCGATCTAATTCTAGCAGTAACTAACCCCTGAAGCGGAATAGTGCAGAACCCCCCTTCTCGCTGGGGAGAAGAGAAAGGACTTAGGAAGGAGTTAGGTTAGAAAGGAGGTGGCTTCTGGTAGCTCGCAGGTTTCAAGCGAACATGCAGTTTGACAGCTGCACCTTGTTAGGTACCTAAGGTACCTAACACACTGTTAACCCCCCGAAGGCTTATCGATAGCCGCCGCTTATGCGTACTACCTTAACCTTACCTCTCCTACTCCAAAGCCCAGGGTCTACGCAGGAGAAGTTTAGAGTAGAGCCGACTCCAAGTCCCTACTTGCATCGGGATCGGGGCCTTGCCTTGCAGTCTGCCATCTTCAACTTTCTACTTTCCCCAACCACGCGAGGACTGCCTAGATCGGGTCTTTCGTCCGAAGCCTATAGACCCGAATCTGTAAACTCCGTCCTAATATCACCAACATCGCTTCATAGTTGTTGCTGTCAGCTGCTGCTGTTAGCTTTAGGTAGTTCGCGCTGTGGATGGCCTGTACTAATATATCGTATACACATCATTCGGCAGTAATCGAAGTTGTAACAATACCACCGCAAATACAACCGCAAAATGACCAAGTCGGATAGCGAACTCGACCCACTATGGAAGGACCTCGATTGGTACGCCTCATCACAAAGAGCCTCACCGTCAACACTCCACTAGAGCCTTCGCTAATTCTGCACTAATAGGGCGATTGGCCAGATGCTGATTATGGGATGGGATGGCACTGAAATAACACCTCAGATCAGGAACCTCATCGAGAACCATCACCTAGGCTCTATTATATTGACCGCCAAGAATCTCAAATGTATTTATGCTTATCTCAGCACTCGGACGGTTACGTGTTGAGAAAGGTTGCTAACTGATCATGGAACATAGCCGCTGAGCAAACTGCTTCTTTAGTCCAAGAGCTTCAGACCATAGCTCACCAGGCTGGACATCCTCAGCCGCTGTTGATAGCCCTCGATCAGGAAAATGGAGGTGTCAATAGCTTGTTCGATGAAGACTACATCTGTCAGTTCCCCAGCGCCATGGGAATTGCTGCTACGGGAAGCACAGAGATGGCATACAATGTAGCAAAAGCTACGGCCACCGAGGTCTCGGCCGTTGGGGTCAATCTTATTCTTGGTCCCGTCTTAGATGTCCTAACTAACGCTCGACACCAACCTCTCGGGGTCCGGGCTACCGGCGACGACCCCCAAGAAGCATCGCAGTTTTGTATCGCGGCTATCAACGGGTTCAAGGATGCCGGAGTGGCTACCTGCGGGAAGCACTTTCCATCGTACGGAAATCTTGACTTCCTCGGTTCTAGTCTAGACATGCCTATTATCACACAGACACTTGAGGAACTCAGCCTTAGTGCCCTTGTACCATTTCGAAATGCCATCAGTGCTGGGCGTTTGGATGCCATGTTCGTCGGCGGGTGTGGAATCCAAAATGCAGGTATGAACGTCATGCACGCTTGTCTGTCAGACCAAGTTGTGGACGAGCTCCTCAGAAACGAGCTTGGGTTTAAAGGTGTTGCTATCTCAGAATGCCTCGAGATGCAGTCTCTTATCCAGGAGTACGGCGTCAAGGGGGGGACTGTCATGGCAGTCGAAGCCGGTAACGATCTAATCCTTCTCTGCAGAGCACATGACGTACAGCTAGAAGCCATATCGGGTTTGAAACTGGGTTACGAGAATGGCATCATCTCTAAAGACCGGATTTACACGTCTTTGAAACGAGTGCTCCGGCTGAAGAGTATTTGCACATCATGGCAAAAGGCCCTTAACCCCCCTGGGCTGTCATTACTATCCAAGATACACCCTTCTCATCTCACCCTCTCCCGGACAGCCTACGATCAGTCAATTGCAGTCGTTCGGGATAAAGAGAGCTTGCTTCCTCTTTCGCAAAGTTTGCTCCAGGAGGAAGAACTTTTACTATTGACACCACTGGTAAAGCCGCTGCCGGCTTCGGCAGCTACTAAAAGCATGTTAGAAAAGAACAATGCCAAAGCCAGGTCGATACACGAGAAATGGGTTCATCAGGAACGCGGAGCAATCATGAGCGGGGAAGGCGTGTTTCGAGAGTTGGGCAGATCGATCGCTCGGATACGCAATGGAAAATTACTCCATACATCATATACAGCGAATGGGCTCCGACCAGGTTAGAAATTCTTATTTGCCCCTACCCTACGGCTAAGCTAACCGTCTTCAAGTACACGAAAACCTCATCAACAGGGCTTCGGCGATCATCATAGTGACTGCGGATGCTAACCGAAATCTGTACCAAACTGGATTTACAAAACATGTGGCGATGATGTGCCATATGCTACGTGGGACTGGCCAGAAGAAGTCCCTTATTGTTGTTGCCGCCAGCTCCCCATACGACTTTGCGATGGACAAATCTATCGGGACGTATGTCTGTACCTTTGATTTTACCGAGACTGCCATGGCTTCTCTTGTTCGCACCCTTTACGGAGAAATAGTTCCTCAAGGATCAATGCCGGGGACGCTGAGGAAAACCAAGAAGGTCCTCAAAACGAGACAGCAGTGGCTCGTCGAGAACTACGACCGCGAGCGAGACGGATCTGCCCTTACCGAGTTGTTACGCACATTAGCCCGTTCTAGTACCCCGAGTCAACCGTATCTCACGACGGGAGCCCCGTCTTTTGAATTATTCAATCCGCATGTCGAAGAAGCGCACTTCGTCGTTCGAAATAGCAGCACCAAAACATTATACGGGTTCGTGGCTACGTATTATACGAAAGGCATTGGAGCTATCGGTGCTCTCTTCGTCGACCCGATTAAGCGAAACGTGTCGATTGGTAGGTCGTTACATCGCCGAGCAATGCGAGCTTTACTACAAAAGCAGGGCATCAAGAGGGTACAGCTGGGCCTTACGTTTCCAGGTGTCTTCCCGGGAGTACCTGTAGACGAGAGCAGGAGTAATAAGAGCTGGTTCGATAACGTTGGGTGGGATACGCAATTCCCGAAGCGACTGACGAACATGGTAATCGACGACCTTGGATCTTGGACGGCACCGGAAGGCCTTCTACAAAGCATCCAGCGAGCGAGCATCAGCTTTGACCTGATACATGGACTCGACAACGCCGAGTCGGTATTGAATCACGTAGCAACGCACGCAGGGCCCGAGGTGGTAGAACTCTATCGATTCGCATTGCAAGAAACGAACACAAGCGGTGTGGTGCGGGCCAAGAATGCGATGGACAATCTACTTGGGACAGTTATCATCTGCACAGCTGCCAGTCGTTTGTCCACGTATATCCCGCCACTTCACTCGGCGCACGGCGAGGATATTGGGGGCATCATTGCCCCCATAGTTCCTGCTACGGCACAGTCAACACTAATACTGCAGGGACTGGCATTCATGGGCGTGAGACAGAACAAGGCGCACAAGTCGGCAAAGAGTGTGCTCAGTTGGGTAAGTAACGCCGAATGTATATCGGAAACGATCATCACAGCTAACCTGCCTAGGTTCTCAACGAAGCACATGAACCCCTCGAGGCTATGGGTTTCGAAGCCCAGCAGACATTTGACGAGATTACAAATTCTCCAGAGAACGTAAGTGCATAGTCCAGCCGATAAAGTCATGATGCGCAATTGCTAATACCCGAAATTCGCGGCAGTGGTCTGATTTAAGTTAAGATAATTCCTTCTTCGGGATAGCCAGTCCAGGAGCCCTTGAATGGATGGATGAATGATGAAATAACCCTTCACCGAGAGATCTATTTGGATATAGCCC
The DNA here is from genome assembly GCA_028571165.1 of Hypoxylon perforatum. Lineage (NCBI taxonomy): Eukaryota > Fungi > Ascomycota > Sordariomycetes > Xylariales > Hypoxylaceae > Hypoxylon > Hypoxylon perforatum. The sequence continues at coordinate 1,310,045 of JAOXNQ010000002.1, forward strand.
CCCTTTTCCCCTGACGGGAGGCGTAGGTGGGGGTTTGACTCTCACGACATATTCGACACATGCTTTCGTCCTGTGATTTCATATTTCGGGGTGGGCGAGTATGCGAGTCGGAGTTTGGAGCATTTAAATCGACTTTCTGTCCAATCACGGATCATGTTTCTTTAATGTTGGAATCCTAAAACGAACACTGCCGATTGAAGTTTGAGCCCCCCGCCGCCGCCCCGTCTCCCGTCCTAATATTGCCTGTCCATGTTTAAAAATAGAATCGCGGCATACTACAATGGTACAAGTCCAGCACAGCCATAGCCCTGTGAAATCTCCTCACATTGGGAATTTGATCTTCGAAACGACGATCCATTCAGTGGGACGTCGTAGTATGGTGTACCTTAGGTAGACTGCCAAACTGCTAGGATAGGTAGTCAGGTAGTGTGCCTATCCAAAGGCTAACGTCAACCGAACCGACAACATATATCAGGCCTATCGTCTGTTGCATCACAATGCGATCAAAATTGACATATGTAAGGACGGACGTACGATGCAACAGGAAAACACCGAGCGTCTGGGTTCAGAAATAATTAATGATAGATGATAGATAATGCCGTTCGGCAATGGTGGTGATATTTCCCCAGGGGAGGGGGGGTTGTCAAGGCCACAGGCCCTATCCCAGGACCTATCCCAGGGCCTATCTGTCACCCCACCTACGAGATTCTTTTTAACTTGTTCCAGAAGGTAGAAATAGTTCTGCAGCATCGGCGTCGGTGCCATCGGTGCCATCTCCACCCTCCAAGACAAAGACGGGACGAGGGAGACGAGGGGGGGGGGGAGGAGAGGAGCGATAAACCATTAGTTAGCGGCTGAGCCATATGCATTTTTTTATTTTCGACTCTGTCCTCCAATATCGAAACATCTATCGCAAAGATCCCGATCCCCTATCGAGCTACCCAAGTTACGTCCGGGCTACTACCCCAGGCCCGTCTACAGTAGGTGTCCCGTCTAGGTGTCCCGTCTAGGTGTCCTATCCAGGTACTAGACCCACTATTGAAGTGCTGTGCACTTGTATTACAACGGGGTATTGGGTCTCCTTGGCCCCTCCTATGTAAACTCTCCCAGGCTCCCCAGATCTTTTATCCTATGAGTTAGGCGTTAGTTAGAATACATTAGGTACTAGTTAGCGTCCTGGCCTCCTACTTCTCCAAGCCTCTACAGGCCCCCCTTGGGTCCCCCGGCTCTTCTTATGAACCACATGGTCTTTATTAGCTTTTGAAGCTCTTGGTTCCAACCAGCCACCGCTGTCTTGTCGGCGGATCTATTCCATTTCTCCACCTTCATCACCCCTACACCCCTACCCTAAAGTCCGCTAGGTTATCGAGTGGTTTCGCGCCTCCACTTCCGCTAACGCTCTCATCTCACGGCCCCGGTACTAAACACAAGCTGTAGTTTTGACGTTTTATCTCCAGCAACCGTCAACAGGCTGCTAAACAATTTCGACCCTATCGCATCTTGAGGTCAACAACATTATCAGCACTCCACCCGAGTCCACTGTCGGCGAAGCTCGTAGTATTTCGCTATCGGTCTTGTGACCAACATTTACGTCAGCGTCAGCATTACCTCCGACTTTGCGTAGTGTAGGGTATCAGCCCTCGACAATGCGATGGCCACTTTCAACTCCATGCCGGCGCTGCAACCAGGCGCCAGCCCAGGAGATGCCATGGGACTAAACGGCATGAGTTCTGGCTTGGGAATGGACAACTTCGAACCAGATCTCAACTTTAACGAGGCTATGCTGTAAGTAAAATCCGGACGCGCTCCTTTCTCCCGAGGCCGTTAGAATGTCGAGTGTGTGTTATACTGTGCAGTGTGTGGATGAGTAGGAGCTATAGTTAAGATATAGTGGACTAAGACTAGAGTAGCGAAAACGTCAATGGCGGCCTACCTCCTCTACCTTTCACTCCCTCCTACGACTTCGAGACTTTTTCCACCACGTTCGAAGACCCTTTTAATTACTCTAAGCCCTACGAGGCTGCGCCGCACACCGAAGATTTTCACGATGAAGGGTCCTCCCCACAGCAACCCGACGACAAGCTACTCAGCTTCTCGACCGTTAACGTCAAAGCTACCCCCTTGGATGATGCGCTAGGTGCGTACTCGGAGGTGAATATATCGGCGGAGCTATATGGCATGTTCTTTGTGGCCGAGGACGTATTCGGCGGCGAGTCCAACGGTAGACCTCTAGAGCTCACGTGCTACCGACGGAATCTATGGCAATGCTCGGGGCAAGTAACCATGCCGCGACACTGCACGCAAGTCATGAACGAGCAGGGGCGCACGATACCCATAGTGGAATTCTTTGCCTCGATATCCGCGAAGGAGAGCATCGAGGGCAAGTCTACCGAGATCATATCTATCCCGTGGAAAAGTAGTAACCCGGCGCTGGGCGAAGGACAGGAGACCAAGGTGGCCAGCGCCCCGCCAAAGATCGCGCTCGACCTAAGTGGTGGTCAGGAGGTCGACGGCCACCGAGTCAGCATACCGGTCTCATGGAAGCGATTACAGTTCAAGAGCGCGACGGCAAACAATGGCCGACGGAAAGGCCTGCAGCAGCACTACGTCGTGCAGATTAGCCTCTTGGGGAAGATGAAGACGGGCGGCGAGCTTATGAAAATCGCCGAAATTCAAAGCGGTCCGGTCATCGTGCGCGGCCGAAGCCCGCGGAACTTTGATAGCAGGAAGGATGTTCCCCTTACGGGCGACAAGAAGGCGCCTGGTAGCGTGGAACGTGCACGAACGCACAGCGATGCCAGTGCGACATCTAACCTGAAGACGGAGCGGTCAGACTCCTCCCATACCCTACAACCCTACCAAGCGTCGTTAGGTAGTGCTACCCCTGCGTCAACCTGGACAACGCCTTCAACACCGGCGTATAGCGGACAAACGAATTCCCAAGCACATCCAGCGAAGAAAATGGCGCTTTCACCAAACCTGAGCCGGCCACCCGTGCCATCTTGGGGGAAAGAAGCTGCGAATAAGACGCAAGCCTTGAGCAATCATAGGAATAACCACTCGTCAGCGCCGTCTGTACCGATCAATCTATCTCTATCGGAGGACGAACGAAGTCCAAACAACCGTTCGGTCTCTGATACGCTCACCAGTCCGAAACTACACCGGACATCTACGAGCCATGGCGTAGGCGGCAGTCCCATTGAGGAAGAGGAAGAATTGTACGAGTATTTCCCGCTGAGCGTGGATGACTGGTACGTCTAATTTTGTCTCTGTTCAGGTAGAACATAACCACTAATTATTTAAAAGGACGCCTCTCGTGGACACCGTATACCGACCACATATCGTGCACCACATCGCTGTCCCGCAAGAGATCAAGGCGCAGCAGATCAGAAACAAATCCAAGAGATACTTTTCTGCGGAATGACGGGTATAAATCTATATCATATACTATTTTTTGGGCGATCATCAATGGATCACCACCCTATCAAAAAAAGGTCCGGCGGAACAAATTTTCGAGTGAGCAATGTCATATTTGGAGCAGGATAACCGAGCGAGCGAGACGCGCTGGACGGACGGATCGACGACGATGGCCATGACTGATATTAACAAACCGAGGCGTTCTTGCTTTGAAAGGATTGTATGTGTATTATGACCACATGTTGCTTTTATGGTATAGGTTCAAATACCAATTGTAGTATAGTATAGCGCGGGAGAGGGAGAGGGAGAGATAGGGGGTGGCGGAGGGGGAGGATCGATTGTAGAGCCGGCCAGTAGTTTTTTTTGATTGAATTTCCCTCCTTAGTGTTTAGCAGACACCTCAGCTGCTGAGCACGAGCATTTAGCTTCTAACAATATACCCCTGATATCAATCTCATCATGATTCTTTGATTCATTTAAATTGTTAATATACGGCATATGAGAGTTTCAATCGCGGTGTCTCTTATTATGCTATGTACCTAGGTTTATACCCCTAAACGCCTTCTAAATGTTCCCCGCCTCGAAGCTCCTCGCTGGACCGCTCGGCTCGAATTCCACATGCTGCCGTCTGATGATAAAAGATCAGGCAAGATCGAAAAGCACTCTATGCTTCCCCCCTTTCCCAACTTCTTGCCATCAAGCGCAATGCAATAGACATGCGCTCTGAAGATTGAAAGTATAGAGGAAGAAAAAAACGTGAAACGGCCGTGAATGTAGACATGTATATACATCGTGAATGACTTCTCTCTCCATATTTGCAACTAACTGACTGCTCTCCCTCTTTTTTCTTTTTCTTTTTTCGTTCACTCGGCGGTGGCACACGCCAGCGCGACCGCGGCGCCGAGGATGGAGCTCTCGAGGGCCGGGACCAGGTCTACGGAGCCCGAGTGCTCGCTGCCGGCGACGAGGTCGTCGATGTACTGCTGACAGGTGGCGCGGAACCGCGGGTAGTGCTCGATGACGGAGCCGTTGAAGGCGACCTTGGTCGACTCCGGGGTGGCGGCCTGGGCGGCCTCGAGCTCCCGGATCTCAGCTTCGGTCTCGGGCAGAACCACGGCGCTGTCGTTCGAGAGCGTCGGCGTGAGCTTGGCGTGCTCGGATTCCGTCTCGTGGCGCAGGTCCCACAGCGAGAACACCGACGCGGCGAGCAGCGCGGCCGACCGGCGCGAGATGAACGTCGCCAGCGTGCGGATCGCGTTTATGTCGGAGACGGTGGGCGGTACGGGGGAGGGATGGTGCTTCGTGAAGTGCTCTAGCGCCTTTTCGAGCGCAGGGGATGTGTCACTGCATAGGCGCGTCAGCTCTGTCGTGCCTCGTTGAACACATCTTCAAGAATATGAGGAACTTACGCCTCCATTCTCGACAGGATTTCCGTGTCGAGCGAGTATGGCTTCTCTAACGAAGGGGGTAATTGGCCACCCAATAGGCCCGCCGTTTCCACCGCCTCGACTATGGCGAGCCTGCATATCTCTCCAAGGTAATAGCCGCTAAGGAGGTGCTCTAGGGGCTGGAAATCGGGTCGGGGGTGATCGGCGTTGAGGAGTTCATCCCACCGCGTTAGTGGAAGGATGTCCTTACCGAACATGCCCAACTCCGTATTCACGATGACATGGCTTGCCGAGTCGAACCAGCTTTCTGGCCGCGTGCCGTATTTGGAGCGACTGAACGCCGATACGGGCAGGTAGACGGCAATGTTAGTGCCAGTCCCTAATATTAGACCGAAGCGGGTCGAGGCGTGTACGTAGGCTTGAGATAACAATGTAGCCGAGCTGTCGTTGACGATGGCAGCAAGCTGCACATTTAAGCCTTGCTTTTTGCACGCGAACTTGATGATCTCGCCCAGGTCTTGGCCCAATAAGCCATTGGTAGCCAGGAAGCCTTTGCCCATACCAAGTAAAAGTCCACCGGTTAATGATACTTGTCTTGTTACAGATTATGTTAATATCACCGTATAAAGTGAGGGGTAACGGAAGATAGAACTTACTCTACGGGAAAACTCCACGCAAGACCTAATGGTATTATGTCTTGATCAGGCGAAGCGTCTTTATGAATGACTTCGTAGATTCGGGTAGCCATCCAGTCGAAGAAACTCATGCCTTCGAGTTTCTTGATTTCTGGCGTAATCTTGAAGCTGTCCATGCGAATAATCTCGCTCTCCCGTCCAGTGGCTTCACGACCCCTTAACTCCACCAGGGCTACCCTCAGCGTTGATCCACCAACATCGAGGGCGAGATATTGACCTCGCTCTTTTCCGGTGGGGAGGAGGTGGTTGAAAGACGGTAGCATGCATTCTGCGTGGGTGTGTAACCGTTCCCTAAATTGGAACTTGAGCTCCGATGAATATATCCTTAGTCCGTCGCCGTCGATGGGCCCTAACAAAAGCTTCTCTGCTTCCTTCAAGAATTCTTCGATAGTTCTCGACGGGTACATGCTCTTCCCGCCAACATGCTGCTCCTTCATCGTCTTGGGGTTGACCCAAAAGGCCAATAGGGCCTGCAAAAAGGACCTGCCACGCAGGAACGACTTGAGGGCCGCCAACAGCGATTTCTTTAACGTAGTCATTGCAGACGTGAGCGGCTGCATGACAGGGGACTGTGCTTGCGGGTCTTACGGGGGATAAATATAAGTCATGAAGGTAGCACGGGCAGGCTCGAGGAAAGGTTTAGATGAGCAGGTGGGTATCCGGAGACGACGATGAAATTTCTTTTCTCGTCCTCAAGCAACGATAGCATTCGTCATGTTCCAATGGAAGCAGGCAATCGGAGCGACAGAAGAGTGAAGGGTTCGTATAGGCGGGAAAAGGCTAGAACGGCAGAAATGAAACCTGCCGGTCAAATTCGATGTTAACGAGGCGACCCCGTTGGTTGGATCTAGCAATGTACGATCCCAGGAGAAGGTAAAGAATAAAGAGCCAAGACCCCGGGTTGAACGTGTACATGTACGGGGGGGTTTATTCTTGGGTCAGACCGAATACATGTAGTAGGTTACAGCATAAACTAACGGTGCAATGTGCAGTGAGAGCGAAGGGCAACTTAGAACCATCCGAATGTCTGATACGAGAAAAAAAAAGGAATGGTTGCGCTGGTAGCTGGAAGTAGGTATGTCGAGATAGCGACATCAAGCGAGGTAGTGAGGTGAGTGGCCTCAACTCTAACACCCTCGAACAAACCCCCCTGAGACCCTGGATAGAACGTGGCTCGCGCCTACGGCTATGCTTGTCCAAGTTGCATTACCACCTAACAGAACAAAATACAACAACAACAATAATAGATCGCCCGGCGATATGGGATAGGGCGGGACGGGATGGCTAGCAAAGTGGATCGTAGAGTCCCAAGATCCAGCGCCACCTGGGTTCCTATGGGTTCCTATGGCCTAGGACTGCTAAGGACTGCTGTAACTGCTAGGTTGGGTAGGTGACTTCTAGATTGCTAAGTGGTTTCGCTCAGCTCGGCCGTACTCACGTAACAACTATAATAGTCGCAAAAGGCAACCAGCGCGTGTATACGACGGATCTACGCATAGCAGGTAGCAGGTAGCAGATTGCAGGTAGCAGATTGTAGGTAGCGGTAGGTAGCAGGTAACAACAAGATCAACGATACTCAGCAAAAACTAAGACGACTAGGGGGGATCAGATTGACGGACGAGCCAATGAGGTGGCAGGATCAAGGGATGAAAGAAAGGAAACGATAGAACGGAAGGGGAAATGGGAACAATAGAGGTGCACACTGTCTCACCTTGGTTGCTTGTTCACTATCTGTCCGGGTCACCACAGGGTTAGATGTAACGTTGTAGGCTCTAGAATTTTGTTCGTGATCTTTGAACATTCTAGGTCTAAACTAGAGCTATAAAGCAAGGATCGCCCCGTACATGCACGAGCCACATGGCGTTTGCATAGTACCGAGCCTAGTGAGGTCCGCAGCGAGCCAAGCAGCCAGGCAGCCCAGCAAAACCCCTTGCCCCGCCTACCTACCGGTACCTAAGGTAGGTAACTAAGGGAGCTTGGGAGGTAGGAGGTATGTAACAATAATATTTTATGGCAAAAGCCACGACTTTGTGGCTTGAGGGGCTTGAGGGGCTTGAGGGAGAGCGAATCACGCATTCCCGTTTCCTAGTCCTAGTCCTAGATTCATCTATTTTCTTCCTTCCCTCTATCTTAGCCGACAATGCCCTTGAACGATATTAATTGCGATCGCGGTAGTACTCTGCTTGGCTGAAGTGAGATGTTTTGATTTTTCCTATTTTAGCTGTGCGGCTCCGATAAATTCTAATATATGTTGAGTAGAAGGCTCATATTGGTAGAACAAGACTTCAAGTTCCAGATGGCACAGCATCAAGAATATATCGAGTCCCCGGCTCTGGGATCCCGCCCCACTACGGAAGATGATGTCGAGGTTGCAGGTTGCATTAGCTCAAATGCCAGACAACCCGTCAACGACTTCTCTACATATTTCACACCTAAGCAATTTCGGTCTGATATTTCCTTACCGAATCCCTTCGATGATTAAGTGAACCCGAGATCTCCGCGCGGGAGGGGCGGACGTCAAATAATGTCTCGCTATCAATCCAGACGTCAGCCTGTGTGGTTGGTCGGAGCTCGCGGCTCACAGCTAGACAAAGCAACCAACCAGGTAGCTCGGGGAACCACATGACCTAAAGCAATCTCTAGACAGGTTACTACAACGTTGAAGAAGACTCCCCAGTCACAAGCGTGCGATGGCTATCGGTCCCGGTGGAGCACCGGCCCAATCCGGGCAAACGTTCCATCATCGAGCATTGCTGGCTGGATCCGATGCTATCCAGCTGAGAGCTCTACCTTGTCTTTGCCACTAATGGTTTATTCCTCATAATGAGTAGGAATTCTGTATCGCTCAAAGAGCTTTCCCATACCTTTCTTTCTGTTTCCCCAGACAAATCTGTGAAACAGCTACAACCTACCCATCTCCCTTGCTCCTAATCGCAAGCCACCCGTCTATCCCCTTGCCAAAAGTAATATTATCTACCACACCTTTCCCATTCCAATACAAGTCAAGATGAGGCTCATCATCCGCGACGACTCCGAGACTACCAGCTTCTATGTAGCCAATTACATCATCGAAAGAATTCGACACTTCAATCCTTCCCCGTCACATCCCTTCGTGCTCGGCCTGCCCACGGGCTCTAGTCCGCTTGGTGTATATAGAATATTAGTTGAGCAGTACAAGGCTGGAAACGTGCGTGCCAGTTAGATAAGGATTCTGGAAAATGGACTGACAAGTTGCTATTAGATTTCCTTTGAAAATGTCGTCACCTTCAACATGGTATGCTTTTCGATCTTACATGGGTGAATGTCTCAAGTGCTCATACCAGAATAGGACGAATATGTTGGCATCCCTCGGGACCACCCGGAGAGCTACCACTCTTTCATGTGGAAGCATTTCTTCTCCCACGTTAACGTGAACCCAAACAACGTCCACATCCTCAATGGCAACGCAGAGAATCTTGAAGCCGAATGTGTCGAGTATGAGGCGCAGATTAAGCGTGTCGGAGGCATCGACTTGTTCTTGGGCGGAATCGGAGAAGATGGCCACATCGCCTTCAACGAGCCTGGCTCCAGCTTGGCCTCGAGGACTCGTGTCAAGACGCTAGCCTACGACACAATTCTCGCCAATTCGCGTTTCTTCGACAATGACATCGATAAGGTCCCTAAGATGGCCTTGACTGTTGGTGTCCAGACCGTTCTCGAGGCGAGGGAAATCGTCGTCATTATCCTAGGTGCTCGCAAGGCGCTCGCGCTGCAGAGGTGTATCGAACAGGGTGTTAACCACATGTGGACGCTTTCGAGCCTCCAGCTGCACCCCCACCCCATGATAGTGTGCGACGAGGATGCGACGCTGGAGCTGCAAGTTAAGACGGTCAAGGTAAGCATGTGTCAGTGCGAATCTTACAGATCACCAGCTAAAAGAGATAAAATTGCAGTACTTTAAGAGTATCGAGCAAGTTGCTAGACAACAAGGCTTCGAACAGATCCTTCCTTCGAGCATTCGAACAGGACCTAATTCTGTAATACCCAAGACGGTGATCGAAGAGGTTCAATCTCCTACCATACTTTCTCCCCAACCGATGACGTCTCGCCTACTGCGCGCGACGCCGGCTACCGAGTATCCTTTAAGGTCTGTTTCCCCCGACCTAGTTCCGGACCGGATGGCGGACCGGGTTACGGACCGTGTCGGAATCCCGGACATCTCGAGGCGGTTAACTCCACAACCCGACCATCAGCAACAACGAATTGCTAGCGTTGGAGCATAGGCGCCTAAGGTTAGCATGTTAGGTGGTATGATAGATAGGTAGAATCGTCATGTAACGGTACGAAGGCGTAAATGAATGAGTTCCCTCCGATTAGATGAGAACTACCTGGATTAGGACAGAGTCCCGAGGTACCACAATTAAATTGACAACATATAGGAACTAACAAGGAGGTAGTCCATAAATGGGATATGGCTGAAGTAGATTGAGTCGAGCCCTATCCTTGTACATTGTTGGGCAGTGGTACCTCTCATATCGTAGAGGCAAGCGTATTTGTACAATCGGCATTGATCATGGTAGACAATAGATACCCAAATATACATATTCTTTATTATCCGTCAACTTTGGTATCTGTGATTCCTGTGCAACTCGTGCTTTTCTTTCGATAATCACTTTGATAACTTACATTTTTGTCCTCCCAACTACCCATATCACATTTTGGTTCAGCATATCAATATAGGTATCTACAAGTCTATTTTTGTTACGAACGTTATAAAGTAAGCCGTAAACACGTAGATTGGTGTAGGGTCAATGGAATGAGGTTTTACGAATTGCAAGACTTAAAATCGACATTTCACTAGTTTTTTCTATCAGGTTGTTTCGTATTCCCCCAGTTTCGTTATCAAGTCAGGTCGCGTGTAGGCAAGACATGGCTGGAAAATACCACGCCATGTCTTCACCGGAAGAGAGAAGACGACGTCAATAACAACTACCCTAAGAAGTAGCCGTAGGGCAAGTGCTACTCGGATGACTTAGATGACGAGTCCCTCTGACAAGGTTGGTTCGACTTGTCACTTTCATTCAGATAAGGGGGGGCAGATCTCCCGCTGAACCCCCATCTCCGATAACGCTAGAGCCGATAAGCTTTGTGGGGATCTTCCACATGTGCAAGTGCTTCCCGACCTTGAACCACACGTACCTTGTACCTCCCACCACAACAGCTTCCTCTTTTGCGACCGTTTAATGTCAGCCTGAGCGAATCCTGCAGTGATGCATTATATCTGATCTTAATTTGCCGTTGTTCAAATCACACTGTTACTAAGATATGTATGAGGTATGTATGAGTAACGAGACTACGAATCGTCTTAGAGTGCACCTCGTAGGTAGCGGGGCATCAACGCGGTTGCTTAATGAGAACTGCGAGAACAGAACCGATAAGCTGGATGCCATTTAAGACGGGGAGATGAGATATCGTCTGTATTATACTAACCCTGTTCGAATCGGAGCCAAGCATCACCTTGGCCCTTGGCCCTTGGCTTTCGTACATTCGTACAGCAAAACGCGTAAACTGGGAATCGTCCAGGGGCCGTATCTTTATTTTTATATTCCTTCCTTGGAAGACTGAGTCAGCGTCTAATTCCTGGAACAAAACCCTGCCAGCTTATTTATCCTGAGGACAGCTTCGCGTAACGAGTGGTCGCCCGAACGGGGACCTGCAGATTTTAATCTATTGTTTTCTCTCGATTTTTCGTTTGGTAGTATTCTGGAAGCTGAACTGAGCCATCATTGGCCAGCTGGGCTAATGAGGGGAAAGGTCGTCCGCACCGCGATAGGCCAAATGACGCTGGCAAATGACCGTAGGGAGATACGATCACCAACTTTTCTACCTGGTTTACCCCCGCATCTGGCCGATGACCTGCCTACCCATCCAGCCATCCTGCTGTCTGCTTCTGGCTGCACCTACCGAGGCAGGATGTAGGATGGGAAATGCCAATGAGACATCCACCTGTCCAATCGCGTGCCTTACCACACCTGGCCGTCCTCCGGGGCGCATGTGATGCTATACGTGCCTGGCCGGCCTCGAGCTCAGCTCATGATGTCACACACCGCATCTTGTTATACAGTTGACTAACTCTAGATGGCTGCTCGCTCGCATAGTTGGTTGCCTACCGACCCGGCATCCATGGCACCCGGATGCAGGCTGCAAGGCCCATGCAAGTTCTACTATGAGAGCTCATCCAATATATCTGATCGGTATTAAAGCTTGTTTTGGTATACAGGCGCAGCTGTCGCCGTCGACGTTGCATCCCTGACGGGGAAAGGTACCGGGGCTAGACATGCGCAAAGGGCCGTCTCGTGCCATTCTTTTCTTCCAGTTCGAGGAATAAAAGCTTGAGGATGGAAACTATGTGTTAGGAAGGGAGACACGAGCTTCCTCCAACTTTAATAATCTATAGGAGGTCCAGCCGGTCTAGCTAGTTGGTAGTTTAAACAACTAGCTGACTTTCAATCTCGCCGCCATGGCCAGATCGTATTCCTCTGCCTCTCGGACACCGGGAAGGTCTGTAGTAGCTTTCATTTCAATATTCTCGCTTTTCGTCCTGGGAGCTTTCGTCGCGAATAGACTGGGTGCGGAATCACCACGACGCGGTTTCTACTTCGAACATGCTGCGCGCACGAATACCCCTGTAGAGCCGAAGGTCAGAGCAGAATCGACGGGTGACAAGTATCTAATCGGAGTTGGAAAAGCTGATATCACAGGCCCTGTGGTGGAAATCGGCTTCGCGGGCTACGCCGACCTCTCTCAAACCGGTACTGGCCTACGACAACGTATCTACTCTCGAGCGTTCATAATCGGGGACGTGAACAATCCCGATGATCGGTTCGTGTATCTAGTCCTCGACACGCAATCTGGTGATACTGGAGTCCGGTTCGGAATTCTAGAGGGCGTTGCCGCGTTAGGTGGTGATTATACCGTCTATGGACAGGGGAACATCGCAGTTACTGGAACCCACGCCCATTCTGGACCGGGGGCTTGGTTTAATTATCTGCTCCCCCAAGTAACTAGTTTAGGATTCGACAAGCAGAGCTACCAAGCTATCGTCGACGGCGCAGTTTTGTCGATCAAGAGAGCCCATGAATCTCTAACCGAGGTAAGGTGTTTCCTTAACGAGGCGAGTCGCTAAAGCTAATGTTCTGCTACTAGGGATATCTTGATTTTGGTGAGGTCAAACAAATCGATAGGTGGAATTACTCTAATTCGATCAATAGGAGCGGTGAATATCACGGATGGCAACCTGAGTCGAAGTCTATATGCCTACTTGGCAAACCCCGCCGAAGAACGAGCTCAATTTACGGACGATGTCGACAAGGAGATGACGGTTCTCAAGTTTCAGCGCGCATCCGACGGCAAAAACATGGGTATTCTGACGTGGTATCCTGTTCACGGAACATCGATCTACCAAAATAGCACACACGTGGCTGGCGACAACAAGGGGGTAGCCGAAGTCATGTTTGAAAAAGCGATGGAGGGCGAAGATTCTGCAGCAGATGGGTTCGTCGCTGGGTTCTCTCAGGCCAACGTCGGAGATACCACCCCCAACACTCTTGGCGCATGGTGAGCTTGACTTAAATCTTCCTAAATTCGTTAGGAAGTACTTCTTAGTTAACACGGTCTAAGGTGTGACGACGGATCGGGCCAGATGTGCAGCCTGGAAAATAGTACCTGCGCCGACGGTAAATCGCAGGCGTGCCACGGCCGAGGACCACTGTTTGAACAACTCGATCTCGGAATCGCGAGTTGTTATGAAATTGGCAAGCGCCAGTACGATGGTGCCAGATCAGTATACGTAAGCCCAAAGATCTATAAGCCCCTCCGCGATTGACTATTACTTACCCTCATGTTAGGACTCCTTTGGGTCATCCGGCACAGCTGTCGTTGGTTCGTCGGTCAAGTCGTTCCACTTTTACCACGACATGTCCTTCTGGAATTTCCAGCTCGAGAATGGTACGGAGGTGCAAACCTGCCCTGCAGCACTGGGCTACTCCTTTGCTGCGGGTACGTCAGACGGACCGGGCGCATTCGATTTTACTCAAGGAGACTCCGGCGAGCCAAGCGCAAGCCCAGTATGGGAAGTAGTAAAGAGCCTGCTCCGCGCGCCCTCGCCCGAGCAGCAGGCGTGTCAGAATCCGAAACCAGTCCTCCTAGACGTGGGCGAGATGGATGTACCGTACCCGTGGAGCCCCAACATCATCGATGTCCAACTCCTGCGGGTCGGCCAATTCGTCATAATAGTTAGCCCCAGTGAAGCTACAACTATGGCTGGCCGTCGGTGGCGCGCTGCGGTAAAAGCGGCTGCTGCCGACCTCACGGACGGCACTGAGCCTAGAGTAGTGCTGGGTGGGCCCGCCAACACCTACGCACACTACGTAGCGACGCCGGAGGAGTACGGGATCCAGCGGTACGAGGGCGCGAGCACGCTTTTCGGGCAGTTCGAGCTGCCGGCGTACATCAACCTCACGGTCAGCAACATCCAGTACCTGGCACCCGACGCGACGGGCGCTCCGGACCCGGGCCCGACGCCCCCGGACAACCGGAATAGCAGCCTGAGCTTCATCACGGGCGTGGTGCAGGATAACGCGCCGCTGGGCAAGCGCTTCGGCGACTGCACCTCGCAGCCGCAGGCGAGCTACGCGCGCGGCGCCGTCGTCAACGCGACGTTCGTCGGCGCGAATCCGCGGAACAACCTCAGGCTCGAGCAGACGTTCGCGGCGATCGAGAAGCAGGATGGAGATACCTGGACTCAGGTCCGCGACGATGCGGACTGGTCTCTTGTATACACCTGGACGCGCACTGATACCGTCCTGGGTTATAGCGATGTTACTATCAGCTGGGAGACCGAAACTGATGCGGAGCCCGGCACGTACAGGACTAAGTACTACGGCGACAGCAAGGCGCTAATTGGTGGGGCGATTACGGCGTTTGAGGGGACGAGTAATACTTTTACACTGTCATGATGGATGGATTATAGGTAATTGATAATCGGAATAAGTGACGACCCCGTATCTTAACTTACGAAGCTTAAATTTAATGCTTGTCCGCGTTCTTGGAATAAATCCGCGAGTTTGTTGGTGTTAAATGCCTACCTATAGGCAGTCACATTGCGTTTAATTAATGGAGAAGTTTGAAGTTGTTAGAAACTGTTTTATACGTATATGCATGTCTATCTAAACCACAGTAAGCGTAGCATTACCCCTAAGATCGAGGCTCGAGCTTCCGACGTGCACGACGAACTCGCCGGGCTCGACAACGTACTTCATGCCGATGTCCCAGAGCCCCAGGTCGGCGACAGCAATGTCGACACTAACAGTCACAGTTTCGCCCGCGCGCACGAACGGCTTAGCAAAGCCTTTAAGTTGCCGGTTCGGCACGACGACGCTCGATACGACATCTTGGACGTACACCTGCACGACCTCGGCACCGTCGCGCGATGAGTCGTTGGTTATATCAACTGAGACCGTCACGGTGTCGCTAGCGGACGCCGTGGTCTGCGACAGCGTTACGGACGAGTAGCTGAATGTGCTGTAAGATTTTCCGTAGCCGAACTAGGACTTAGGGGTTAGCATAAATGGCTTAGCTCGTTTTTCTGACAAAGTGCACCTCTAGAGGATTCACTTATAAAAAAGGGTTGAAAAGGGGAAGTCATACTTCGTAGAGGGGCAAGGGGCTTTGGAGCACGTAGTTGTGACCGAATGTCATGGAGCCATTAGCGTACACAGCTCCGGGATCCGGATACGCGCGCGCTGAATTGAGGTAATCGTAGTAGATAGGCGTAGTTCCGATATCGTACGGAAACGAAACAGAGAGCTTGCCGGACGGATTGACATCGCCGAAGAGCACGTCGGCGAGGGCGTGGCCGCCTTGCTCGGAGGGGTAGAACTGCTGGACGAGGGCCGACGCCGCGTCCGAGATCCAGGGCTCGGTCACGGGCTTGCCGGAGCTGAAGACTACGACGGTCGGCTTGCCCGTGTCGATGATGGCTTTGACGAGGTGCGGCATGGCGCCCACGAGATTCAAGTTGCTGACGTCGACATGCTCGCCCGTGGTTGCATTGAGGCCGCCCCAGAGTTCGTCTTGGTCGCGAGACCATGTGCCCACGACTACTACTGCGACGTCGGCGCCCTCTGCTGCGGCGACTGCCTCGTCGAAACCGGATTGGTCGGCAGACCAGCGTTCGCAGCCCTTGGCGTACGTGACTGTCCCGATGCTCGCTGCCGTAATCCCATCTAATGGTGTGACTCCTCTATATTGCGACTTATAAGGAACATAGTCCCCATACTATAAGATGTTAGTTGCTAAGCATACTGGACCTTAAAGGGGTTGCAAACTAACGTTCATGAAGCCATGAGCCATGGGTCCGATAACGGCAATGTTCGCGTCCTTCTTCAAGGGCAAGACATCCTCGTGGTTCTCGAGCAGGACGATGGACTCGGCGTCTAGCTGCCTTGCAAGCTGAACGGTTTCAGGTGTATTAATGTAGTCCGACCACTCGTCTTCCGCGGCAGCTGGGAACGGGGTCTCGAATAGTCCCAGCTCGAATTTGGCGCGCAGCTGTCTAGCGACGGCCTCGTCTACTATGTCGATAGACAACTTCCCAGACTCGACCATATCGGGTATCCTTTCGAAATTATAAGATCCGCCCCCCATTTCGACATCGTTACCAGCTGGAAGTGCCTATAGGCTGTTAGTATTTCAATTTTCAAGACTGATTCTCAATGTGGGCGGACCTACATAATTGACAACAGCTTCGGAGTCAATCGGGCTAGACTCGCACATCTTGAAGTCGTTACATAAGCGATCTGTAGCTCCCGCATCGCTCATAACCTGGCTATGTTAGATTTCGCGACATGTCGCTGACAGCACCACTCACGAAATACTTGTAACCCCACTCACCCCTCAAAATATCAGTGAGGGTGTGTTTATCAGCGACTGCTGGTACTCCGTCGTAGCTGTGGTAGGCCGACATGATGGAAAACGCGCCGCCATCGATGATAGCCCGTTTGAAAGGGGGAAGATACGTCGTGCGCAGTTCTCGCTCTCCGCCGTGGACGGGGGCACAGTTGATTCCTTGCTCTGGGGTAGCAAATGCAGCCTTACTCCTATAAGTAAATGTTACTACCTACCAATGTAGATAGGGGGCTTCTTACAAAATGCTTGACCATGGCCGATACGTTGCCAGACTGTAGCCCCTTGACATAAGAATATGCAAGCTCGCCGGTCCTGGTTTAGCTATTAGTCGTGCCTCTAGTACTATCTCAAATAGACGTCTCACAGATAGCCATCCTCTCCGAAGGTCTCTTCCACACGGCCGAACCGCAGCTCACGGGCCAAGTCAGCAAGTGGCCCGAATATCTGGTTGACGCCCAATGTGCGAGCCTCTTGGGCGATAGCCGTCGCCATCTTCTCAACCAGATCAGGGTTGAATGAGCAAGCATGGGCGATGGGTGAATTGAAAATTGTGGCATTGGGGATCAAGAAGCCGTGGATCCCCTCGGATTGCACCCACGCAGGTATGCCGAGACTCGTGTTCTGCATCAAGAAATCCTGGCCCACCTTGATGCCATCGCTGAGCATCTTCCATGGAATGGCGATGCCGACATAGAACGAGCCTGCGCGGGATTGCATGCTCCATTCCAGCCCGGTTTGATTCAGGTCGCCACTTGAGGTGTTGACCCAGTTTCTTAGGTCTCCTTGAACCAACTGGGCTGTTTTGTCTTCGATAGTCATTCGTGATAGCAAGTCGGCCACTCGATCCTCGACCGGTGCAGTGGAGTCCTTGTATAGTGGCGTACTTTCATTGCTCGAACTGGCCAGCACTACGGCTGCCAAGGAGGCAAGATACAAGGAGGTGGAAAACCGCATCTTGCTAGCTGGGTTACACCGTCTGGCAGGATATCGCGATGGGTAGATCGGGTAGATAGCTGGGAGAACACTGCCTTAGAATTGCTCGTCGTGGCATGATGACTTATAATACGACTCGCGAACACACCCCTGGCCAGCATAGTCACATCGAATACCTACTTGACCAGCGGGAGAGCAATCTCCGCATCCTAGGTCAAGCCTCAGAATCCCAGTTAGGAGTAGCATGACGCCTGAATTTCCTAGCTATAGCCTCAGGCGGCCCGAGGCCGTGGATATGCGAGCCCATGATCGTTCTCTTAGCATTTTGACCAGACTACTGGAAGACGTTTCCGAAAAGATTGCAAGCCAGTCTGCAGGACATCGGCCATAGGTGACAAGTTAGGATAGTAAATTGGAGACGGCTCCGGGATGGAGGGTGGAGGGGGGGAAGTTTGGGGTAGGTCAGGGGAAGGAAAAGAAGGGGTAGATGACATAACACGGGGTAGCGAGTACAGTGTAATATAGTATAAATAACGATCCTCGTACGGCGACAGGTCTCCCCCTTTTCTTATTGGTGGGGGTAGATTCTACCGAAAGTGGTCAAGCGGACGAAGCGGCCCCCCGCCGTTCGGCCCCGTCCTAGACACTTCTATCACCATTTTTCGTTCTCAATTGAACCGACAAGCTGTCACTTGCCTCCACCCTGCGGCTAACCTGCTGCTTGCTAGTCCTCAGTATACAGGAACGGCTCTAAGACTATGCTGTTAGACGATCTTCACGAACCATGTAGGACTGCAGTTCGTCGCAGACACGGCCCGGTCTCCGTCTCCCCACGATCGACTGGGCCAAGACCAGGAGAGGTCAAGCAGTGGTCAGCCAAACATCTTGTCCTTGGTGATACTATTATGTAGAGTGTGCAGCCGATATGCGGCTCCCTTAGTTGGGGTCGGGCCTCACCAACGCGAATTAGAATTCAATAGTCTCCGCATTCTGTCAAGTAGAAAACCTCATGTGACATGACCTCTCCTCTTACGCATGATTTAGGTATTTCACCTAAACATTGTTCTTTGCAATACCACTGTTGTTAAGTTGTTCATATACCAAAGAAGTAAACAATTGTCAAGATGAAGTTTCGCGATGGCATGTGGATGGTGGCAGAGGGGATGCGGGTCGAGTACGCGGAAGAGGTGTACGATATCACAGAGACAGATAAGGGTCTAAGTTTATTGTGTCCCTCAAGGAAGATCAGGAGCCGTGGAGACACGTTAAACACCAGCACCCTGACTATCGTAAGTACTATTACTCGATATCGTTTCTATTATTCACCGAGTTGACGATCGTGTCAGGATCTAGAAGCACCTCATGACGGCATCATATCCGTCGAGACAACACACTGGGCCGGTGCCACAAGGAAGGGCCCTCATTTTGACCTATTCCCAGGCGGCCAGCCCAAATTTGAGCCCAAAGTTTTGAAGGGCGACAAAGGAACAACTCTGAGTTCGGGCTCGCTATCAGCAACCGTCAGCTCCGAAGAACACAACTTTGGCATCCAGTTTCACAGCTCGGACGGGTCAAAGGTCTTGACGTCTCTGGCCTCGCGGAGCGTGGGTCTAGCTTATAATCCGGCGCCCAGCAACCCCTTGCAGACCGGGGACATGCGGGACTTCAAGCACTATATCTTCACGCAGACCAACCTGGGCGTCGGCGAGTCTGTCCACGGCCTGGGGGAGCGATTCGGCGCCTTCAACAAAGTCGGGCAGTCGATATCGCTTTGGAACGCCGACGGCGGTACTTCCAGCGACCAAGCGTACAAGAACGTCTCCTTCTGGCTGAGCTCAAGGGGCTACGGAATCTTCATCGACACGCCGGGGAGAGTCGAGCTGGAGATTGGCAGTGAGCGGTGTTGCCGTGCGCAGACGAGCGTCGAAGGCCAGAGGCTGAAGTGGTACATCATATACGGGCCGACACCCAAGGAGGTCCTCTACCGTTACTCTATCCTGACGGGCAGGCCGAACAAGGTGCCAAGCTGGAGCTACGGGCTCTGGCTCACGACCAGCTTCACGACTAACTACGACGAGGCTACCGTTAACTCGTTCCTCGAGGGCATGAAGGAGCGGGACACGCAAGTGGATGTTTTCCATTACGACTGCTTCTGGATGAAAGTAAGAATCCCCAAGTCGAACTTTAACATGTACCCCTTTCTGACGCTATTCAGGGCTTTAGATGGACCGACTTCGTCTTCGACTCGGAAAAGTTCCCGGACCCCAAAGCGCAGATCGCGCGTCTGAAATCGTCCGGCCTGGTGAGTAAGGTGTGCGTGTGGATCAACCCGTACATCGCGCAGCACGGTGCCGCCTTCAAAGAGGCTGCCGAGAAAGGGTACCTCGTGAAGCGCAAGAACGGCGATATTTGGCAGTGGGACCTATGGCAGGCCGGCATGGGGCTCGTCGACTTCACCAACCCGGAGGCTGTGACCTGGTATACCGACTGTCTCAACGAGCTCTTCGACAAGGGGGTCGACTGCATCAAGACCGATTTCGGCGAGAGGGTCCCGACATTGGATGTGGAGTGGTTTGACAAGGAGATTGATCCCCACAAGATGCACGTAAGTCTATCTATCCACCTTCTATGAGATGGGCATGAGTTGTATGGTACAGTTGTGCGGCTCCCGATTTTAACTTTCGATAGAACTTTTACGCCTTCTTATATAATAAGATCGTCTACGAAGCGCTGCAAAAGCGGTACGGCGACGAAGAAGCCGTCCTGTTCGCGCGTGCCGCGTGCGCAGGCACGCAGCGGTTCCCGCTCGTGTGGGGCGGCGACTGCGAGTCGACGCA
>JAOXNQ010000002.1:1330361-1352762 GCA_028571165.1 Hypoxylon perforatum
TTTCCTTCTATGTGCTATGTGCAAGCTTATAGAAGTCCTTATGTTGGGTGTTGAGTGGGTCTTGTGTAAGTGAAAAGACCGAGCGGCGAGGGCGGGCTCCTGCGCGAGACACATGCGACAGCGCGGCGCGTCGCGAAGATGTGGACGGACCTTGGCGGGAAGCTCCAGTACCCCGTCGAGACTAACATGTTGTGGCTGGACCTGGCGTCCATGGGCTGCAGCGACGCGCGGTTCGTCGAGCTAGGTAGGGAGATCGGCCTGAAGCTCATGGGCGGCCGCCTCATAACGCACTACCAGATCGGCGAAGAGGCTATCCGGAGGCTGGTCGGCGTCTTCGAGAAGATAGCGGCGGAGAAGGAGGAGGCGGGTAGCTATGTTAATGGCAATGGTAATGGGACGGCACAGAAGAGCCAGTACGCGAAAGCTTAAGGGAATGCGGTGCTGGAGGATTCTTTTCAAGTATATAGATTAGCCCCTTGAGAGCGTATAGCAAGCTATTGAGAATTATGTATTCCGATACTTACCAAACAATCTACAGCGGCCAATGATTCTAGAATATCTTGTAAAGGTTAGGGCGATACGGATGGGAGGCGTCGCGTAGTTGAGCACATTCGAAGAAACATAGATTTATCGTAAACCGTTTGAACCCGTCCCTTTCTCGGGAACGGAATCAGGAAATTCTTTTTTGTAAATCACCAAGCTTCTCTTAAAGCCGACCGTCAAGATCTTTTCCCCAGAATCCCGGATTTTTTGTTGAGATAATCCCGCGCTTCTCTCTTGCTTCCCCTTCAGCGCCTGATATCAATTGTGCAGCGCGCGAGGTTTATATACAACAAAACACAGACACGTGGCCTCGAGAGCACATTTGATTGCCTCCTAAGCACCCTCCATATACATGGTCTTAATCCACGCGCGCCTCCAATTATATATCTTCTTAATCCGATGCTCATCCGATATTCGCGGTGTTCTGCTGGTATTTCCACGCGGAGGGGTATTGTGTAAAAAATAACTTTGGTAATCGAATGCAAGTTACGCCCCGGATCGTCATGCTAGAATTATAGGTAATTCTGCTGCTGCTTTTGTCGGATATATGCTGCCACCAAACGCCGAGGAAGTCAGAATGATACAAGCCATAACCATATTGCCCGCCTTCGTTCAAGTCTTTTCTTTTTCTTCATCCCTTAAGCCCTCTTATGGAATAGTCCTCTGCTCCTTGATTTGCTGCGGGCACGCTTTGACTTTGCGTTACCTGCATCATCGCTGTACTTTGCCTTGTGTATCCTGCAGTGTTCAGGTTAGACGTATGAATGCGCTATAGAATGAAATAAGACTTACCAGCTATTTCCTGGCATGCTCATGCCTTTAGCTTCGGCCATGCGATAAAATTTGGCACTTTTCTTCAGATCCTTCTTACAACCGACACCCTGAGCGTAACAGAAACCAGCCTCGGCAAGAGCATCAACATCTCCCCAACCTAAATCGCAATTAGCGTAATTCGTGGCACTGTGCGTCCGAGCTATCAACTTACTTCCAGCTATCTCAAAGCATCGCAGTGCCAGAGCCTTATCTTGCTCAATTCCCCAGCCGTTCATGTGACTAACGCCTAATTCATATATACTCAAGGCAAATTGGGCCTTGCGGGTTTTCCTTTCCACAAAGTCTACGGATTTACCCTCTTTAACGTGATCCTCGTCTTCTGCGATTTCAGCACTTGCAACATCGGCAGCCTTCCGCAACCACTCGACGCCTTCTTTTTGGTTCGGCCGCATACCCCAGCCGTGCCGACAAGCTAATGCGTATAATAACATGCCTGTTGGGTCGCCGCCTCGTGCAGCAAGCCGCAGATGGTAGGTCGATTCCTTCACAGACCCTTCCTCGTGACACTTGATACCCTTGGCCAAATGTTCCTCTACACTCATCTCGGCAGACGAAGGAGTATGGGAAGGAGCGTGAGAGTGCGCTGATTTTGGTGGCTTAATAGTGCTGGCAGAGTCACTGGTGGTAATAGACATTGGTGTCCGTCCTCGGGCTTGGTCATGAAGAGGTGACGTAAGGGTTCTACCTCTAGGTGCATCCTCTGATGGCCTGCTCGAGGTAGTCGAAGGCCGACTTGGGTCAGGCGACGGCTGCCTCCCATCTAGGGACATCTCGTTGGATAGTTTGCTTCGCTCTATAGATGGACGGGCGAGAAGAGAATCGCCTGCATGTGATCCTTCCTGAAACTTCGATGAGGAGCTTGAAGGTCGCGTAGGTGGCGAAGGCGGTGCCTGACCACCTCTAGGAAAGGTCTGAACATTGCTGGGAGCAGTGAGTGGTTGCTCCCAAACGAAAGATGACATTTGTTCGGGATCGCGGAAAATAACCGAGTTGCGCTGTAACGATTTACCCCTTGGTAACGAATACTTGGAGTATATATACGAAGGAGCGCCTCTCCCGTCATCTGTCATACTACTGTCTAAAAATGAGTCGCTGTGCATGCTGACTGGGGTATGGGCAGTGTCGTCGGCAAAAACAAAAGACGGCTGACTGTCTGATGATGCTTGACGAGACGGCGGTTCCAAGCCTGGTGTGCCAGCACGACTTAGCGGGCGAGAGAAGTTAAAAGAAGGACGCGGTAAGGGCGCAGAAGCTTCGGAACTAATTGACGGAGATCTCTGATAGTGAGCGATCGGAGAGGCAAGACCTGGCCCCGAAAACGCACTGCTCGAAGAAAGCTTCCGAGCTGGTTGCGAATGAAATGAAGCGCTTAGCGTTTCGTCACTATTGCCGTCTAAAGGTGCCGACATTATACTAGACGATCGTTTAGGAAACAGAGGCCGTGGTGGAACCAAGCTGGCAGATTCGCGCGATATGGTTTTGGAAAGTTTTTCTGGCGATGGGGGGAAGCGGCTATGGCTAGGAGAAATATCTCTGTCTGCCACGCTCTCTATGTCGCTCGGCGACTGTTCTCTGCGGGCGCCGTATATACCACCATCTTCATCAAGCTTGCCGAGCTGGCGGCCGCGCGCGTTTTCGAGGAATGGGTTTGGTGGCATAGGTATCGAGCTGTCTGGGGTCGGTGGTATGCGACTCATTCGCGGGTGCATCGAAACAGGACGGTCCGATGGGGATTCGACCTCTGTAGTCAAGCCGAGCCCAGTATGTTGTGGTGAGAGTTCGGGTAAGTCTTCGGACGAATCGTAGGACATGGACCGAAAATAATCGGAACGGCCTTGGACAATCAAAGGGCTTTCAGTTGTCAGCGGTGGAAGGCGGCTCATTCGCTTTCCAGATTTGGTACTCTCTTCGAGCTGCTTAGCAAGCAAACGGCTCTGAGCCGCGAAGGCATCGAGAGGAGACAGAGCAGGTGGAACCTCCCCTGCGACATGTAATCGTGGTGATCTAAGAGGGCGGGAAAAAGAGCTGTTAACTGAGGTTGAGGAATCCGCCCTCAGGTCGATAAAATTAGGTCGGTGCGCCATGGTGAAGGGAATAATCGAGGTTGAGGTTCAGGAATACCCTGAATGTGGTACTGATATTAGGGTGGACCGAATGATCTTTCCCTATCCACCCAGGAATTTGGAGAAAGGGGTTACCAGTCTGGAACGGCTCGAAGGACGGTATGAGGTGGACTTCAAATCGTAAATGTTCTAACCAGCGTTTGTTAATCGAAGGCAAAGCTGCGGGTGATTGTATCCGGCGGGCGCATGAAACATGAAGTCGACTTGGTCGAAATGTATGTGGAAGATGCGACAGGAATGTAGGATCGACGTAATGGGGAGACGCAAGTCAGTCTAGGAGGGCCCCTCGAATTTGTATTGTTTATACGTAGGATCAGGTGTATTGTAAACAGCTAGGCGGAAGGAATCGTGATCGAAAATCGGTCTATTCAATTGAGGGCGATCAATTAGGTAGCTTTGCGATAAACTTGGGAAATAATTATTTGTTTGAGTAAAGGTAACGAAAAGGGTGAAAGGGGAAAAAATCCTAGGAGATGTGACGCTGGGACAGGTGAATGATAACTCGCTTGTACGTGAGGCAAAGAATGGACGATGACTGGGTCACCAAAGAGGGTTACCTTGGCTCAAGAGCAGGATGGAGAAGGAAGAAAATAGAACGTGACTTTTGTCTGCGCAGACATATGCGTATACGTATGCGAATGGGTGTGTGATGGGAAAGGAAGAACAATCAACGAGTTGAGATTGCCCCCGGGTTCCATCGTCAGAAGCAGGAGAGATTGAGCCAGCCAGCTTGCTTCTTGGCTGCTCAGTAAGTATACAGTGTAATAATATGCCGAATATATGATACTACTAATAAGACTAATAATAACCTTAGGTAGTTGCAGGTACCTCATACTGTCCCCGCACAGTATCCCAAAATTGAAAGGAGTCGGGGGTTACCCGTTCTTGATTGGGCGATTTCAAGGAGCTTGCACTGAATTTTGGGCATTGCAGCAATTCAACTGGTTACAACCGACATAAGCCACCATGGCACAATATGCTGAAGCAGATGCAGGTCGAAGGAATTAGGTTTTTGATGTAAGTGATCTGTACCCTAGGTGCATATAGAGGTATACCTTATATTTTGGTAAAAAGATTCGAATACCCTACCTACTTTCATCACAACTTACTGACACATAGCGCATAGCATACAACAAAAACAATGCCTCTATTTTTTCATCCGAAAGATCAGACAAATAGATGAAGCTATAAGTCACATGATAGAGAAAAGGAATCTCGAAAACGGTACCTTGATTGCTTGACGACCCCAGTGGGTCCCGAAGCCACTTGCATGGGACCTAAAATGATACGGGCGATGGCATCTCGTCCCAAGGAGGAAAGGCGTATGGGGTACATCAAAATATTGGCCAATCTTCGACAAGCCCCCGGTCAGGTACAGAATAATACGAGAACAAAATTAGACAAGCCCCGTATTTGGCAGCATTCGTACTACATTAGGTACCTTAAGCACCATTATAAACAGTGTATAATTATTATGTTCAAGTTGTTTGGCTCGATTAGGTACCTAAAATGGATTGGCAAAGCGAGAAGAAAGCCAGATATCAGGAGAATTACAGTCCCTGCCAGGCGAAAATTATTCAGCTGAACCAGGTAGGTATATATCAGATCAACCAACCAGCTAACGAGCTCAGCGCCTCAGGGACTTAGTCCCGGGAGGATTGACGTCAGGGGTAAGACTTCGAACGAATGAAAAACAATCGCTAAGACAGTTCGCATAAACAATGATTCGCATAGTAACAAGCCAGCAAGCCAGCTCGCAAATATTGACTTATTAAGTCCTACAAGCCAGCGACTCAGTGGCAAACCTTTTTACCAACTTGTTGGCTATCCAATTATAGGTCCAATACCGATAAGGGGCAAATACGAGAGTAAAAAAAGTGAGAACAGATTTCAATTGCTATGGCAATTAGGCTCGTCAAAATAAGCTACACTGAGCTATGTGTCACTTTACCCTGCTGTCGGGTTGAAATCTCAAGGGTACAACCTTGTCACGCGCATATTTCACTTTGAATTGAAACCGAACCGCTCAATTTAAGAAGACACTGTTTTCCAAACTAACCAGCAACTCCATGTTCCCCTATGCGTTACCGATGATGAATCGAAAAGAATTCATCATGAAAAGGCGATAAATCTACAATTGAGATGGTAGCCCAGCGGCCCCCTCAAAGGTTCTTCGACTGGAGCTTCTTAAGTCTCGTCGCGCCTTCATATACACCCCTATCCACAGCGGCGGCTACGGTCAATGTACCACCGATTACAGCGCATAGACCCGTTAGGAAGCCGGTAAACGTCTTAGCACGTTCCTCGCGGTTGATGACTTTCATGGGAGAAATGTCCTGTGCTATGTTAGTAGGGTGCCCCATCAAAACTAGCCATGGGAAGCACTTACATAAGAAAAGAAGACACCTGGAATGCCGCCTCTGGCGTGCATTCTTTCTTGGTGGCCCTCAGCCGCATCGTCGCCACCAGCGAGACTTCGCTTATGGCTCGTGACCGAATATTGATGCGTCTCCATACTACCGTCAATTGCGTTACCTAGATTTCCCAGCCAGGCCGAGTCCTCGTATTGTGTCCCGACGTATTTCGACTTTGACCAGCTAAGGGGAAGGTAAGCAGTAGGGACGACTTTTACGAAGTACATGAAGTTGAAGTTGGGGTCGTCGGTAAGCTGTTTGACTTCATCGAGCGGGTTGATGTGGTGGTTAGTCCAGGGGCTGTTTTTGGCATGCTTGCGGGTCACCTCCTCAGGGATCTGAGGACCAAAGCGAAGCTGATGGATTTCGTGCTCGAAAGAGTGGCGCACCGGGCTATCCCAGTAGTTCTTCAAATCGTGAACGTGCATGTTGCCATTGCTGAAACTTCGGCCGGGTGCAAAGTGAAAGTTGCCAATAACTTTGTTAACGCGGAGATCGCCTTCGATGCGGCATCCTTCGTTTCTCTGCTCGTCGAGCTTCTCGGAGTAGTGCTCTCGTGTGCATTGCTCGACACCTTCACCCCTACCAAAAGCCCAAGATGCTTGTGCATACGCTTCTCTAACTTCGTCACAGGTATTACAGCAACCGGGTTTGATAGCGGAACTCGGAGAGGGTGCGCCATAGCAGGGGCCACAGTAGTTCGGGTCTAAATGTTGGGCGGATTCGTCCGGGCTGTGTCTGGACAGGCTGTTAGAGTATGCTAACAAAGACATATAAGCTCAATAGCAGTTGACTTACAGAGATAGAGCGGTCACGTCAATTACAGCTCCTCCTTGAGAGGCTGGCTGCAGCCTGACCTTCTTCACACCATGTAGTACACCATGCTGTTGCTCGCCGGAGACATCCATAACATCGAGGGTCAGGAGTTCGCAAGGGAGCTTAGGGAAGGTAACATTCATATGGATTTCCATGCGCTCGCCTGCAATTGAAGTGTGAGAAGTTGAAAGGGAGGTAGGGGGATTGCTTCAGTATCGAACATACCTCTCCCCTTGTCGACAATAAGTTCGGGATGGATAACTATCCTCCTGTAGTCGGACCATTCTCCCCACGCAAGCCAAAGGACGACAATCAAGGACACTATGGTAACAATTCCACCAGAGGTAGTTCGTATCCGCGCATCCTCGACGGTCTTAGTAAAGGCATCTAGCCTAGTGAATCTGGATTTCGGAGGCATTTCGAAACGTTGCGCAAGGCTGGGTTAGCTCTGGACGACTTGAATTTTTGCGCGACAGGAAAAAGGCCTTGGCCCAGGTTACAAGCTAATAGCAAGGTAGCAGGGCGCAAAGAAATCAATTGAAGAAGCGAAGCCCAATAGAAAGTATAAAATATCACCGTAGGCGCCGCATTGGAATATCTGGGCCCGTGGTAGTAGAGAATTTCGAGTCACGCTACCAGGAAGAAGAGGTCGAAACTTGAGATACGTGTATTCACCAAGCGCAAGCCGCAGACTAAAAGGCCACCTTCACCTTTCGACTTCAAGGGTACTAGCTTAGGAGGTACCTACCTAAGGTATTGCGGCTATTGCGTGTACCTGGGGGCTTGGCGCGGGCTAGAATCGACACCTATGCACGTATCTGTCTAGCGGCTCCGGCTTACTTAATAGGTGCATATAGATTACTACAATGCCCTGTATTTGAATCTAAGCCCACTATGTATCTATCCATCTCTGATCTATCTCGACTTCATATAATTGACATGTCGACATCCAATCTCAACACGCAAGACTCAAGACCACGTATCACTGCTTTAGTCGAATTCTCCAACACCGTGAAGATAGCCGAAGCATTCACAGTCCACAATCCAAAGAAATATATCTTAACAATAGAAAAAAAAGAATAGCTTCACTCTGTTTCGATCAGAGGTCCTCCGGGTTATGAGCCCGGCGCGCTTCCACTGCGCCATGAAGCTTTTGTTTGAGACGACTTTTCGTGTTCGATGAGAAATCCCATTAGCATTAAGGCATATGTAAATTTGTCGGGCTTCGATCTTCTACGACGGTAAGCGCCTCAAGAAGGTAAAAAAATAAACAACTCATACTAATTGATAAATCAACAGCCAGACTACCATATCACAGATGAAGACTCGGCCACTCGTAAATAGCATCCCTCGTCCCCTGCGCTGCTTATGTCTTGGCCCAGATGAGCTGGTAAATGTTGCCGTCCTGAGTCTGCCCCTTACTCGCAAGGGCCACCGAATTGCTACCCGAGGGTGCGGCGCCGTTGAGAGGCACATAGCTGTCTAAAGAACGGCCGTGAACGAGAACTAGAATTCCACTTGTCAGTCTTTAAAATCCCAAGTGATAAAATGAGAAGGTCGACTCACTGTCAGACTTGTAGTCCGTCGTGTGTAGCCATAGAGTGCCGTCGATGGAGCTATCGCACACGAGCTTCAGCGTGCTCGCGTCGGGGAACCAGCACTTGTTGTCGGCGCTATTTCGAATTTCGAGCTGCGTCCAGTAGATGTCCTCGTAGACGATTCCGAGGGCCTCCGCCGTGAAGGTGTCGCAGTTGCCGGACGCCGTCCAGCTTCCGTCTTTTGTCAGACATCTGACCTCTTGCGCACGGTTCCAACTATATACTCGCACCTGGCCGCTCTCGGTGCCGGAGGTAGGCCAGCCCGAGCCCAGAGCCATGGCAGTGGCGGCAGTCGATAGGATTAGACCGAGAAGGCGAGCCATTGCGATGAGTTCGAGTTTGTTGTGATAATGCTGCTACTGCCGCTGTGATATCGCTGTCGCTTCTGTTTTTCCTGTTGCTGTTGCTGTCGCTGTCGCTGTCGCTGTCGCTGTCACTGCGCTGCTAGCATAGTCGAAAAAGATCGCTCAATCCCCGGGAAACGAAGACATTTTATGGGCGTCGCTTCGTGTACCTTAGGTAGGTATGTTAGAAATGGTAATCGGTCGTCTGCTTAGCAAATCTTGCTACTCAATTATCTAAGTGATTCGGTCAAGCATTCCACTGTGTGTTCTTCCTATTTAGGAAATTCGGGCTAGATGCTCGGCGGAATCGATCAAAAAGCCCCTGTCTTTGAAGCAATGGAGAATGTCCTGGGGTAAAACCATTGTCTGAGAAATCCTCTCAGAAAAATCCTCTCAAGTATTCCAGATGCAGCCCTACCCTGACAGATCTAGAACCCCGATCATAGGACCTGTCAACCAACGGCTCCGCCGAATAGTGTGCATGGTAGCGGTTTACCACTATGTCGGCTTCTCAACAGTAGCGATGAAGTATACCAAATGGATGCATAAGTATTGCACCTATCTACCTGCCGGTGACAGTTCTAGTTCCGCGATTATACTTCCATCCCGGCCACAGCCTCCCAGCCAGAATACTGCATAGCTACCTAAGTAATGAGCTTTCGTGACACCAGTTAATCACAACTTAGACCTTATTCCATACAGATAAGTTGGATGTTGGCTACCAAGGGCTGGCAGTTGCTCACCTAGGTATTCAAATGTTTGTCAGAGAGAACGTTGCATCGGTCAAGTCTGTCCTTTTATTAGGTATTTACCAATCAGCTAAGATATATTAAGAAATATGCACCCAAGAAGCTGGCAGTCGATGAACCTAGGATCTTAGCGAACATACAGCTTTGACCTTTTACCATGCTATTTGTGACTAATACGAATTGGCACATAGCTCTCACTTTTACGAAAAAGTCCGAGGATTGAGCACTGGCTCTTATGTCCACATCGTAAGAGCAAAGTGGGCTATTGATATAGTTCGTATTGACTTTCCATATGAGATTTATATCTCATATGGCTATGCCGGGAAAAGAAGGAAGCATTCCTAAATGAATGCCATCCAGCGCCCCGACCTTTGAAAACTTCGGGATCCCCGGCGACCTACCCTATTTTTATATGAAAGAAGTCAGTCAGATACTAGACTGAGTACGGTGGCGGGACTTTCTATTCATCGTAAAAGTACAGAGCATGATATATCCACTCCTACAGATGCGTGGGCCATTTTAATATCTTATAGATACCTTTAGGGATTTATGACATTTACAAATTTACCTGATGCGCTTCTATCTGTGTTTCTCGCACCATCTAACCCGTGACGGCCCCAAGATCACGGATTTGAGCTATTCCTTAGCCATGTCGTCTCAGACGTCCACCAGCTACCTCGGTCTTTAGTCGGGCTATGGCCCGTCACTCTACTTTCGCCGTCCTCGGTCATCGCCATAGCCTCCAGTCAATTGAAAAGTGCAATGGTAATAATCATGGGGTGGTTAACGAATTATGTTCAAGCGTTGAAGCTGGTTGACTTATTGGCATGTTAGTATATAGAGCTTGGAATTTGAGGTTCAATTTAATTAATAATTTTCTTGGGTCCTAAGGTCCTAAAAGGTCCTTAAAAATACTACTACTCTTTTTCCAGGGGAATCAGTGCCTTGTTTATGCCTATCATCTAGCTGTCCGAGTTGTCCTATCCAGGCAGAGATCTTGATAGCTAAACGCTGGTGGCGCTGATGACTGCCTTACATGACGCCTCGTTCAGCAGGCCAACCTCTTATATCATGTCCCTGCTATCCGAAGCTATTCTACCCGTTTCGATTCTCCAACACCTGCATATTCTCGTCAATCGTATGGCTCCGAGGCCATCGTCGATCTCTTGGCACGATTAGCTGTGTGGCAATCATATCGGTTTCATCATAACACGAACTATGTAAAGACTATGAACAGACTCTCCCACTCAACCACTGAAATTCACCAAATTAGCGAGTAGAAGTGAGATGTAAACCCAAGCCTACTTTCAAATTGTGAATGCGTGCCAAGACAGTAGGTAGGTATTATCCGATATCATTCAAACGAAAAGTACCGGGAATATGTGCAATACCCACAACCTCTGGCAAATAGAGAGGGGCATTCCTAGGTATTATATGGACATTGTGTATTTGGCGACTTCTGCTAGCTTGTATCTAGATCAGGGGCATTTATATATGTTCAAAAATCCTTTAAACCTTTCGCGTCGTTCGACCAAATTTTGCTATCCATCGAGCATCATAAGGCGACAACTCGACAGCTCTTTGACCGAAGGTATCTCTCTTTTCGCTTCTCTTGTCTATATTCGCCGCTGTTAGATTTCCGCAATCAGGTCTCTCTAGCTTGTTACCGAATGTGTCTACAGCCCAGATCAGTACGCCGTTTGTCCAGCCGAACCCCTCTACAACTTCGTATTCTCCACCTCCACCGGCAACGTTCGTCGCATTATCGGCATCTGCTTCGAGTCAGCATTTCATTTTCAAGTCTTCATTAAGGGGGGCAGAATAAGGGGAGGGATCGCTGTATCCAGAATAAGGGATACTATGACATACTAAAGACAATGTTAGCTCCGGTTCAAAATAACATTTTTAGGACCCAGCACAAGACCTACCATTTCTCAAACATAATTCCCGTATCCCCCGGCCCAAAGCCCTCTAACTGCGGAGTCTCATCGGTAGACCCGCCCGTCGCGCGCCACGTGCAAAACGTGCTATCAAGATAGCGCTGCGCCAGCTTGAGAGACAGATCTTGCGTCTCAACGTAGGACGGATCTTCCTCGCCGAACGTCGCCGGCGTCTGGAGGAGGCCCTTCATCAGCACGTACATTAAGGGTGGCCATACGTTCGGCTGATCCCACTGCTGGCCAGTCAGAAAGTTAGTCGCGGCGATAGCGCCGTCCTTCTCGGCGACCAGGTCGGAGACGCGCTGGAACGCGAGCTTGACGGCCAGCGGGTTGTTCTTGAGCTGTGGAGGGGCCGCGCCCAGCCAGAACGGATAGAACTGTGCGACGTGGAAGAACACCTGCTGCCCCTCGGGAGCGCCGGCCGTCTGCGCCGCCGTAGCGTCTGCGTCTGCCGGGATGTAGAGGTTCTGCGAGCTCGAGGTCAGGTTGTAGTCGAAGTAGCTATTGTACTCGTCGTTCCACATTAGCGTAAACATAGCCGCCGAGCGGTTCCGAGCCAGCTCTTCGAACTCTGCAGCTAACGTGTCATTTCCCGCGTCGTTTAGGTAGCCCGCGATGGCTATCTCGTTGGCGTATAATATCGAGTTGAGATCTACACCGATCACGTTGGCGGTGTTGAGTGAGCGTAGCGGGAAGTACACATCATTGGCGGCATCGGATGGAGTGGTCAGCCAACGCGAGTTGTAATCCCACCCCGACTCAGCCCCCGAGGCAAGATTGGCGTAAAGCACGGCCTTCTCAGTCTCATTCAATTGGTGCGACTCGGGGTAAATGATGCCAGAGGTAGCATAGTAAGAGTTGTTATTTGCAGTGATGTAGTCTTCGCGGTATGACTGTAGTACTCATGTTAGCCCTATACGTACGATCTGAGAATATTGGGTCCAGCAATAATATCTCCGCGAAGCAAGGGGGGAGTCTGAGGTAACCGTAGCAGTGGGGTTCACGTACCTCTGGCCGAGGCTCAGTATTTTGAACTCCATAGCTATTGGGAACGCAAGACAACGTTAGATAGAGTTCTAAAATGCCCGATTCGATGTTACCTACTGTGCGAGGCGGAATGTCTCATCCCCTGACGTTATATCTATCGTTCGGTTCTCTATCCAGAAATTGTGCTCTTTAATGAGTAAGGGTAGCGCGCGGTCTAGAATGCTTGTATCATTGGTATATTCGATGTAAGTCTTGACCATCTGAGTGAGAAGAGGTGGCTGGGATCGATTAAGATAGTCTGCTAAGCGTTAAAATTCATGGCCGAAGTTACGTCTCAGACTATCGCAAATTGGACGAAATTCAGGAGAATGGTCACATACTACAGACGAGTTAGTCTCATATATAAGGACCCTAGATCCGACGAATAAAACTAGCATCAGATAAAATAATATCTTAAACATACCATAAGCGCGCGCCGTTGGGTACGAACCCAAATTGGTCAACGAAGTCGAGGAAATTTTCAATGATATTCCTGTTGGAGTATGTTAGTACCATAAACTCGATCTCGGCGAAGCTGTCTTGCTAACCTGGAGATCTCAGTGAAGCTGCCGCCGGTTCTTAGCAAGCCCTCGATGATCCAGAACGAATCCCAATAGTAAGGCTCCCTGAATCGACCACCAGCAACAACGAAAGTGCGGTTGACCGGAATAAAGCTGTTGACACATCCTGTGCAGTTAGAAGCGCCCACATCTATGAGATCCGATGTCAGCGCCGCATGGAGAATGAGCACGATCTACCCCGGAAACCTTATCTCGTGAAATGTCTTACATGTCCGGGTTAGATCAGGCCAAATATCGATGACCTTCTCTACATATTGCTTGATCACGGCGTCTTCAATCTTGTCTAAGAAGACAGGATCCGTTTCCAAGTCGTCCTGGGAAACCTGGGCTAGCTCAGACCCGGCCTCGCCAAAGTAGGTCGAAAGAAACTCATTGAGCTCCGTGTTGTTGCTCAATGGCTTAGAAAGCTTATCGAACGCGGCGAGAACCTCGTCTAAGGGTGCCTTTGTAGGCCTGAAAGATAATTAGTTGACATTATGGGTATAAGGCTAACGGATACGCTTACAGGTCTACGAAGGTCTTGGAGTCGGAAAACGGTTGAGCAAGCTCAATCTGCTTCAGAATGTCCCCTTGGCAGTATAGAGGTGAATCACAAGGCGCGAAGGCCGAGCCGTCCTGGTAGAGACCATGGACCGCAATGGCCGAGGCGAGAACCAGTGCTACCGTTACGCGTTGTAAACCCGCCATGCTGTTGACCTTGTATTCTGTCAAGGCTCCGGTGTGGTGGTGGGTGGGAGAGTTTGGTCATAAGCCGGATGAGAGCAAGATCATTTATTACAAGGGTGACGACAACGAAGACCTCCGAGCAGAGCACACGATAAATCACGGAGAGCCGCCTACGTATTATTTAATGCTACGAACAAAGACCGACCTTGCATAATCACCCGAGCTACTGGGTCAGCTGCTTGAAAAAGTCGCCATTTAGGTAACAAGAATTTGGGTAGCTCTAGAAAGCTTTGAAAGCTGAGGCTGCCAGGGCTGCTTGCGGGGTACTCTGCGTACACCCTGGTTGAGTCGGTGGCTGGGCAGGATCATGGGCGTTCTCGCCACGGGTCTATGAAGTCGAACTCGGTACGCTAGAGAGCAATCGTGCAAGGAAAAGACGAGATCGATGTGGGGAAGCTATCCGCACAATCAACTAATAAACCTGCTTGTCTACTAAAGCTATGTTTAGGTAAGTATATGTACGGTCTTGCGTAGCTGTATAACTGAATTAGTACTGAGCAGAAAAGGTGAAAGGGCAAAAGTAAGCCGAGAAGTGATATCATTATCCAAGAGAGATCCATATAGTCTTGCGGAATCCCCGGCTTTCCCCCGCGTTTTCCGGCCCATTTTGCCTCTTTGGGTTACTACGATGTAGCTACTTGGGTTAAATAGCGCCGCTTCACCAACTAACTGAACTGATGTATGTGAGCTTATTCGAACGAAAAGTGTGTATACTAAACTGCAAATAGTCAAACATTGCGACGTATGTTAACTGGATTTTTTATACCCATGGTTCCCTTGTCAGAGGCATAAAAATTAGATAGGCAGGATTCAAGTATTTTATTACCTACCTTAAATCCTTCGCTAACCTCTTTCGTGATATATGTGTTTTAAGGCGGTTTATATCGTCCCTTACGTTTATTGCGTGAGCGAAAATGAATGAAGCTGCTCACCGCTACACTCAATCATTTAAATCGTGCGACTTAACGAATACGCTTCGATGTCCTCAAATCTCGGCATTATTACGTTGTCATTAGAACACTGGGTATCACTCCCTTACTTTACCTTGCCTAATCTGAAAAAGAAGGACGAAAGACGGGTATTGGGGAAGGGCACTTCACTGCTAAAAGGTATTCATTTATTGGGGTTGAATATGACATGTGAACTCTTATAGCCCAAGTGGCATATCATAGGCCAAGACGTAGTACTGCTTCTCGCGGGTTCACTTCGGCGAGTATATCAAGCTCATATTCAGACGACGAGGCTAGGGGAGCATGTGGAATGGCCGGACTCGTCACAATGATCAATTTCATAATAAGAGGCCCAATATTTTGGAGACGTGTTACCCGATGAATATAATCACGAGGCTAAAGCTCGCAAATACGCCGATTATCATCTATCGACCATCCTATTAGGGAAGGGCCATATCCTTTATTATCACAGTATCGGTACAGGGGCTCTGCGCCGAACTTTTCTCCCATGGAAGTTCGGTTTGCTTACGGGTCGACTTCCATTCTCTCTCCCTCGGCTTCTAGCTCCTGTACGCTGACGTATTTTCCGATCTCGTCCTTGGTGATAATCTTCTCGTTGAGCACTGCTGTAGTACCGCGCTTGAACTTGTAGTTCTTCAGTTTCTGACTGCGCTCGTTGGGCTTGATGAATCCACGGTGCAAGGTGGTCTTGTCGGCCGTGATGACGGCCAAATCGACATTCGAACCAGAACCCAGATCGTTGAAAATACCCGCCTGAATGGCTTGGGAGCAGAGCTCCATGGCATCCTCCTTGGTGCAGTTCGGCTTCCATAGGGACTCGAAGACAGACATAGCGGCGAGCGATCCGGAGCCCATGGTTACGTAAGGAAGCTTATCAGTGCTACCGTGAGCGTGCACGGTGAAGAGGTGAGTTCCTGTAGGGTCGACACCTGCCACGACTAGGTAGGCTCCAATGTGGCCTTGATACCGGAAGAGATGCTGCTTGAGTAGGGTCATGCAGGTAACAACACGAGGCTTCCGACCGGTCGAAAGAGAATGCAGCTCGAGCTGGGAAGATATAAGGGCGGTGGTAAATTCGGTATCAGCAGCAGTACCGGCACCGGCACACCAAATCTGAGGTGCTATGTAATGCAGCTTCTCGCAGTTCTTGTCGGCGACGATGGGACCGCTTGTAGCTCGGGTGTCGGCAGCAATCTATCGAATTTGTATCAGTACTGGAAGAATAGGAGCGACATGAAGATAGAACTTACGACAACACCGCCATCGTATATGCATCCAACGATAGTGGTACCTGTGCTAGTGGCCTTGGGCAAAGGTACACCTCGCGCGTGCAGAGCCGCATTGCGGTTGTAGTTTGAAAAGTCGAAGCCAGGCATACTGGCAGATCCGGTACAATGATGCTTGTTGTCAGGATAACAAGAGCTGGGCGGATCTCGAGATTAGATCAAGTCGACCTGCAGCGGATATCGTAAAATGGTGGTGGGTTGTTGAGGTTGAGGTTCAGGTAGCTTGAGGTGTGTTTGAATGCAATAAGGCGGATGAGGATGACGACCGGGAGCTAGCTGCCTGCGTTGGACCTTAAGCACCTCACCAGTCCAAAACACTTGCCTTGCAGGGTGGTAAGGAGGGTACTAAATGGATGCGCTGAAGTACTTCAAAAATACGCTATCTGTTACTGAATGCACTCACTTGGTGCATAATTTAGGTACTTTTCAAGTACTAGTAAGTACCTACCTTACTGGCCAAAGAGAGAGGGAAAAATGGGTCTGTAGCTCCGTTACAATTGACAGGGGTACGCGAACAGCACGTACCTGAGTTCCGCTGTAAGGCACCCCATAGCAACCTAGCGCATTTTCATCTGCAAAAAGTTCAGAGAGCTTAACTTTCCGATGCGCGCTACCGTCAAGTGAACCTCATTATTGCATTCTAAGTCTACCGTTGCATGCTTCCTTTGCTGAAGATATGCCCAACTTGACTGGAAGCTAAACTTAGGTTCCAGAGTCATCCCACCACGAATACCGAGCTGCGAAACCCACAAATTTCCATTCCAAAGCCTTCTTTATCCATCAGCTAGCTTAGCTATCACGCCCAAACAATCCGTCTGCATAACGAATCCACCACTCCATGAACAACTCTTAGTAAAGCAAGTTTTCCTCCAGCCAACGCGATGGCTTTCGGCTTAAGAAACGCGGGAAATGCTAGTGGTGGAAGCGTGTCCCAAGGTCCTGACCTGGCTGATGTCCAGACTGAAGCTCTCGGATTCTTGTCGCTAGCTGGTGATGCTAAGCTGCGGTTAACCTCACAATGGTCCCAGCCCCCTTCGGAAAATGCTTCCCTCATCAGCATCGCGTCGGGGCAGGGCCTTGTTGCCGCTGCTGGTCCTGACGGTGTCGTGCTTGCCTCTACCGAATCTGTCCGAAAAGCGTTCGAGGGTCCCAAAGATGGTGACGGCGAAGTCCGAGCCTTCCAACCACAGCTGAAGCTACCTCTACCTATACGAATATGCCAACTAGCCTTCACAGCCGACGAAGCCTATCTTATACTATCAGCGGAACAAGGAGGAGGTTTGGCGGTATACCAGGTCCAAGCTCTTCAGCAAGGTTCAACCCAAACCGCTTTCGAAATACCCACGAATGGCGAGTCGCTGAGGGCGCTAGTGCCAAATCCCAGCCCGGATTTCTCAGATTTATGCGCTGTTGTGACTACCGAGGGTAAACTCCTGATGGCACATATGAAAGACCGCAACTTTGTTTCGGGAGCCAATGGCCAGATATTGAAGAACCAAGTTAGTTGCGTTGCTTGGAGCAACAAAGGAAAGCAGCTGGTGGCTGGGCTTGGTGATGGAACCATGCAGCAGATGACCCCCGACGGCACTGTCAAGGCTGAAATACCTCGGCCACCAGATTTAGGTCCAAATTATTTCGGTGAGTCGGTCGTCGACACTTCGCTATGAATTCTTTAGACTAACAGCTCCAGTTTCGTCTGTGTCCTGGCTAGAGAATGATGTATTCCTAGTTTTCTACATCTCGGCATCAGAACAGCCCCCCCAAACCAGGTGCCGCTTGATCACAAGACAGAAGCAGGATTTCCAATTTCAGAAACTCAATGACCCCGTCGACCCTTTTGGTAGCGACAAGACCCCGCATCATACGGTGTTGCGGCTTAAGGAATTTCCGCCAAACCTCCATGACCTCCTTATTTGCTCATCGACCGCTACTCCTGATATCGGCTTGTTCTCGAGGTCAAAAGCGCCGCTTGCACAAAATGCTCCTTCGAACGTCTTCACCATGACTGAATTGGCTGACGATTCCAGACGCGCTACTTTACCAATGGGCGACAGTATGGATAATCCGGTGGTAATTGGCACAGCTCTTGACTTATCCAGTCGAGATAATGTCTACAAACCTATACCTACCGACGAATTAGACCAATCCCCTGGTCCACTACCTGGTTACTGGGTCCTCAATGCTGAGGGTGTGCTCTCCGTTTGGTGGATCGTATATTCCGAGTCAATCAGAGCAGGAACTGCATACCCTGGACTTGTAGCTGTAAAAAGCAATGCTCCGAATGCTACACAGACTACACCCAAACCGGCCCCATTTGGAGCCTCATCAACAGTAGCTGGCACGGCATTTGGTAGTCCTTCGGCAATAGGCGCGAAGAGTTCACTTTGGGGAGCCCAGCCGTCTTCCGGTGGCTCTAGCGGGCCTTCCTTCGGTTCGAGTAGTTTTGGCATGGGAGCAGCTTCATCGGCGCCGAAATTTGGTGCGCCATCATTTGGCACGCCGAGTGCACCGGCATTTGGTCAGTCTGGGGGACTTGGTGCCAAGTCATCTCCTTGGGCCACTGCGTCTGCCTCGCCCGGCACTCCAACCCTTGGCAAGACGACATTCGGCAGCAATGCCAACACAGGTGGGTCTGGAGGAACCTTTGGAAGTGCAAATGCTGGCCCTACGAACTCGACGGGCGGATTCGCCAACTTTGCTAGTAAGGGTGGCTTTAATTCACTTGGAGCAACCAATAATTCTAGCGGATCAAGTATATTTGCGTCCACGAAATCAGAAGCGCCTGAAGTATCTATGGATACGGGTAGTTCGTCGGTATTTGGGGCTCCTAGCTCTAAGCCCGAAACAAGCTCCGGAAATGTCTTTGGGTCGCAGCCATTCAAGCTCACTTCTAGCTTCCAACCGGAATCAAACGCAAAGGACGATGATACTAGCCAAAAGGAACCAAGTAATGAGAAGTCGGTGTTTGGTTGGGGAGGAATCAAATCTACAATAGACGATTCCGCGAAGCCGGCGGCATCGAACCCCTTTGCTACTGGGAATACTGGAACACAAAGTGCTTTTGGGCAACTGGCACCGTCCGCGAGTGTGGAATCGACTACGCCAACTTCAACGCCTGCGCCATCCAAATTTATGTCACCAAAATTGTCAGCACCCCAAAGCAAAGGCCTCTTTGATTGGCAACAGAAGACTCCTAGTACTTCGAGCAGCATTTTTGGATCTTCTACTTCCCAAACACCAATAGCCGAACCGTCCCAAGTCAAAGTTGAGGCGGAGACTCCTAAACCATTGAAGAGTTTCTCGGATGTACCTCTACCTCCGGAGTCTACCAGCAAAGCCACATATCCAGTAGGTGACTCGTCGTCATCGTCTGCCGCCAATACAGATGCCTCGGATACTAAGGGAACGCCATCTAAGGCCCAGGATGCACCCCTGCCACCTGACTTTGACGAATCAACTCCTAAGCAACCGGAGAAGAAGATCTCGCGCGAGCCATCGCCAGATGTTACTGCTGATGCACCTTTACCACCTGATCCGATCACGAATAAGAAGGCGTACGCTGCTCCTCTACCTCCATTGCCTGGGGTTGCTACCAAGCCTACACCCGCTGCTGCTAAGCCTACACCTGCTGCTGCTGGTGACGCGCCCCTGCCACCAGACCCTGTGAGGCAACCGAAAGCCTACGAAGCTAAATTACCTACTCTTCCCGGTACCAACTTTACCACCTCCAGTAAAGTTACCAACCTAACCTCCGAAGTTCCTGGTCCCGGGTTCAAGTTTCCTACAAACCCACTTCCAGTACAGTCTGATAGTGACGACGATGACCTAGATGAAGAGGATGATGAGGACGAAGGAGAGGGGGATGAGGAGGGTACTGAAGTTAACAGTGAAGGTAGTGGTGTCGACGTTGCTAAAGATCTCAGTCCTCCAAGCGCTGGTCTAAGCAAGTCCCCTGGTTTTACCCCCCAGAGCTCTTTTGATGGCTTAACCGGGAGCTTTTCTACGATATCCCGTCCAGATCAAGAGAGGCGAAATCTGTTTGGTGAACTATCACGAAATGCGCCAGTTTTCCCCCAACCGAATCCCCTCAGCCCTCGTTCACCAAGCCCCGTGCGTGGTGCAGTACCGACAAGAATGCTTGGCAAGGAGCAGTCGCGATCATTTAGTGCGCCTGGCATAGCATCTCAAATCCTTAGTGCGTCTGGAAGACGACAGCCTGGGTTAGGATCTTCAATTGTTGGCAAGGAAGCATATGTTGAAAATGCGATGATTGAGCAGCAAAGGAAAGCGAAGGCGAAAAAGGAAGCTGAGGAAACTCAGCTGTTGCAAGACGAAGAAGACGATGCCATTCAAAGTGTACTAAGAATGGAGATGCAACCAACGCTGGAACTTGATGAGTTTGTTGCACACTCGGGTGTAGTAGCACCCGCAAGCAATAGCGTACCGGCACAGGTCGAAGCTTTGTACCGCGATATAAACGCAATGATCGATACGCTTGGACTCAACGCGCGGTCGCTCGCAGCCTTTATCAAAGGCCACAGGGAGCTCAACAATAGGGAGTACACAAGACAGGACCTCGCGAGCCCAGATGATTGGACGCTCGGCGGTCTCCACAAGTTAGTCGGCATTATTGATGAAGACCTAACTTCGGCTCTTGACGAAGCAAGAGTTTCTAATATAGAGGGAAAGCTCGAGGAATGCGCAGACATTCAACGAGAGTTAATTCGCGATCGCAACAAGCAGGCCGATCTCAAGAAGATCACTGCTTCGCGCATGGACCCCGAGCAGTCATTTGCAAACCGTGTCCTGCCCCTCAGCGCGGAACAAGCCGCGCAGCAGAGCGACTTGCGGCGTCAATATGCCAAGTTTACGAAACTACTGGCAGAAACCGAGGAGAACCTGACCTTGCTCAAGGCCAAGGTCGTCTCGGCAAACAGCGCCAACGGAAAGGGCGGCCCGACTCCGACTATTGAAGCCGTCGTCCGCACCATTACGAAACTCACAAGTATGGTTGAGAAGCGGAGTGGTGATGTCGACGTTCTCGAGAACCAGATGCGCAAGCTGCGCGTTGGCTCTTACGGCCCCGGTAGCCGCGAGGGCTCACCCCTAACCACACCCAATTCCAAGAGGATGTCGGTATCGGTCTTTTCTCCGGAGCGATCCATGCGCGAGGGCACGCCACAGCGTAACAGCATTCTACGCCACTCGATGTCGGCGTCCGTGTCAAGCCTCAGCGGGTTCCCTCAGACGCCACCGCGCAAGAAGCTGAGCGGCTTCGGCGACGCGGAGAAGAA
This sequence comes from Hypoxylon perforatum, assembly GCA_028571165.1. NCBI lineage: Eukaryota > Fungi > Ascomycota > Sordariomycetes > Xylariales > Hypoxylaceae > Hypoxylon > Hypoxylon perforatum. The sequence continues at coordinate 1,351,607 of JAOXNQ010000002.1, forward strand.
GGTCGTCAAGGAGAAGCGGGAGCGCAGGGCGGCCGTGCTGGGAAAGCTCAAGGGCAGCCTTCAGAAGAAGGGTACTAGTGTCTGGGCTGTGGATGATATTGAGTAAGATGAACCTTTTATGCTTCACGCCAAATGAGACGAAAGGGAAGGGGATAATAAGGATAGTCCTATGGGGGGGATACAAAAGGAAAGCCTTTTTTTTATTCGAGCCATGTAGATAGGTGGTCTGTACGCTCGGAGATGTTTTATTATGATATGCATTAAGTACTACAGTTACGGCGAAGAGGGTAGTGCCACGGGATTACCCCCAAAGAACAAGTATACGTTCGATGGATACTTTTTCGTAATACCGTAGTAGTTAGGTTAGGTAGTTTAGGTAGCTAATGCCAGAGACAATGATCTCTCAACAACTCAACCATCCAGCCGATCGAAGTCCCGTAGCTTCATGATATCCTACTTAATACACCCACGTCCTGTCTCGTCTCGTCCTCGTAGCTCGACAAATGCCCATTGCAATCCATTTTTTCTTCTTCTCAGGCCGGGTATAAAAATCCTCTTCAATAGGCAAACGCCCGCAAGAAAAAACGTAGGTAGGTAAGAAGCAACTTTCACTACTCCTGAACGACAAAAGCAGCTCGCCAGGATCCGTACCCATACAGGAGCAAGAATCCCCTCCCCAATTCACCTCACCTCGCCCCCCCTTCAACGTAAAACTAGGTACTGAGTCAGTCCCCCTCCCTACTCCCAACTCCCTTCCAAAATCCAAAAGTTGAGTCTGCCTGTCTCTGCTCTCTACCTTTTTCATCCTCTCATCCCCATCCTCATCACGCAAAACCAGCCACACCACCCCCCACAGCCTCGAGCCTAGCAACCAGCTTCTTCACGCTGGTCCACTCGTCGGGGCGCACGGTATCCCTACCACCAAGATCGGGTCCGACCTCGAAAACGGTAACCGTCGCATCAATACCTCCCGTTGCGAGCCTCCTTCCGTCAGCCTGCTCCCACGCGACCTTATTCAGACTCTTGCTCAGCAGCGCGCGCCCGTCTTTTCTGGGCGAGGGACTGATCCGCGCGACCGGAATCTCCGTCTCGAGAGTAAGATCCCAGAGCTCGAGGGCGCCGGCGCCGTCGACGAGCGCGAACACGCCGGGGCGCA
>JAOXNQ010000002.1:1352820-1377443 GCA_028571165.1 Hypoxylon perforatum
ATGGTGATGGTGCTGGTGTCCGCCGGGGCGCGCACCTTCCAGAGCTTGACGGACCAGTCGAGGGACGACGAGAGCACCAGGTCGCCTAGGTCGACGGGGCCGCGCGCCGGGTGGAAGCCGACGCTCATGACGGGGGCCGCGTGGCCTTTGTACGAGACGCGCGAGTCGACGCCGGCCTTAGCGCCGGCGCGGTCGTATCTGTGACACGGGTAGATGGGGCCTTCCTCGGAGCCGACGAGGAAGTACGTCGGGTCCGCTTGGGGGAAAGCCATGGCTGTGGGTGCGAGGTCCTCGAATTTGTTAGGGGGCGGCGTGGTGAGAGTCAGGGATTCTTGGGGTTGCGAGAGCATGTCCACGCTCCATACGCAGAAGGCGCCGTCGGTTGAGACCGAGATAATGTTGTTCGCGTTCTGAGTGCCGACGATGTCGACAGAGTACACGGGATGCGAGTGTCCCGAGCCTGTCAGTGGTGTCTTTTGCACGGGGGCAGATTTGGCTCGAGTGTCCCAGAGGAGAACCTGGCCAGAGTAGGTGCCGCCGATGATTAGATTAGGGTGGAAAGGGGAGAATTTGGCGGTGAGGATATCGGACTGGGCGTGAAAAAGAAATTCGGGTCGGTCGTGGAGATGTTGGTTCCATACTTGTACGATACCATCGGGGTCGTGGGGGGCAGACGGGTTTTTGGTGTAGGAGGCGAGCAGAAGTTCGGGAAACTTTGGCGAGAAGTCGATGCTACTAATCATACGCTTCTTCGACCATCGTTCATCATAGAACTGGACCACCTCCTTTACCCGCCGTCGACCTTTGCCACCTGTGTTGCCCGCCTGCTCATCCTCATCTTCGATATCAGCAGCCTGAAGCGAATAATCTGTTAGAATATCGTATTCATTGCTAATATCGAGAGCTCGCTCAATGACTTTAGTTGAGCGCTCGACAAAGTCTACAAACTCGTCGGATGCTACGACAGCGGCGAGCTCTTCGTTACTTAATGCTCTAGCCGGAAAATTCGAGGTGACGACGGAAGTGGTTTGCAAAGGCCCATCCGTAGTAATTAGTTCGCGGGCTGCCTTCAACTCTTCCTCGATCTCTAGCCGTAGATTCTCTCGTAATTCTTCTTCCTTGTCACGTTTCCATCTGCTCATCCGCTTGCTGGGAGTGGAAGTCGTGCCAGGAGGAATATCATCTTCGTCAGGAGGTAGTTCCGAGATAGCTCGTGGTCGAGTAGCGGGGGTTGACCAGTCATCTGCTGTTTGGACGCCCTTGCTGTAGGAAAAGACTTCTTTCACGGGTGATGGCGGGCACTCGAATATTGTTTGGAGAGAGACGGTGGTCAAGACTTGTGGTTGCACAGAGGCAGGGGGCTGGCCATTTGCCTGGGAAGCATATTCGGAATGTTCACCGCTCTGAAGGTCGTCGGCGCTGAAGACGCTGTTGGGTCGGCTTCCTCGCGGACCAGGGGAAGCGGCGCCTGTTGTCGAAGAGGCGGGTCTACTGTCGCCTACCAGACTATTAATCAGGGACTCGATGACCTTTCGATTGTCGCGACCCGGCGTAGGGGAAACCAACTGCCATGTAAGTTAGCAAGCAAGGAGGGAGAGTAGATAAAGAATATCCCAATAAACTGACGTCGTTCGATCCGCCTATGCTTGTTCTAGCAGCAGTAGCGTGGTTCGCTCTTAGTTCCCGCTGTCGTTTGAGCTCAGCGAGCTTCGCTTTCTTCGCTAGAATTTCATCACGTCTTTGTTGCATCTTGTCCTCCACCAAGCCCCATGCCGGGGTGCTTCTCCTTAGATGCGGGAATGCCCCCTAAAGGGATCTATGTCGAATTAGGGAAATCGGTTGTTGATTGTAGGTTAGTAAACCGTCGGGTTTCGTATGTTTGCAGTCTATTTAACGGAGCGCAGGAATTTCGAGAAGGTTAGGGACTCCGCGTTGGAAGGGTTGGGTATATTGGAAATATGGACTAAGATCTTAATGGAAAATTTGGAGTTTAACGATGCGCGTTTCCTTTGTCGGGCATCGCGACGGCCGATGGTGCAGGTACAGCTCATGGAACAGGTACTTAAGCAAGTACCCGAAGCTTGACCCAGCTAAAAGGCCGTGATTGGCCGGTACTGTTGTAGCCAGCCCGTCCCTTATTCCACTTTACTAAGCTCAGCAGGTATCTTTAGGTGTATCTAGCGGCCCCCTGTAGCTGTGGCAGAGGACCACCGGGTGGCTTGCCAGCTTGCTTGCTTCTGCGCTTGGGAAAAAATATGCCTGCGAAATTTCCCGACGCCGTCCATAGATCCGTAACACGCCTCTCACCATTTCCACCTCATATCTTGAACCACCAACCCTCGATAATATCTTCCCCTCGGTACAGGGCCAATTGGCATCCAACTGCCTACCCGTGCATCGCTAATTGATCGCTCGTTCTTCTCAAAAGCGTTCGCGCTATTTACCGGTCCAATGTCTACCACTTCAGGAGTCAACGTATGTTTCTTTCCCGGCTAGCTCCATACCCGTACACCCGGGCATCGTGACGGGTCAGGACAAAAGACTGACAGCATTGCCTCCAGGTGCTCCGGTACTCAGCTCTTGCCTTCGGCGTATTCTACGGCTTCACGCACCAGAGATCGATCAACTCGCAGACACGAGCCGCCGCAGCTAAGAGGGAATACGAGCACAAGCAACATTTAATAGAGCAGGCCCGCGCCGAATATGTCAAGTCCAAGAACCCGACACCCCCGTCAAAGAGTCCCCGTACGTTTTACTCTATCTTCGAATTGGAGGCAGGCGGATATACTGACAAGAGGCCGGTAGTGAACCAAGACCCGATGGATCCTAACTTCGACCTGGAGGCCTACTTCAACGCATTGGCAGCGCAGAACCCGTAAAGGATATAATAATAATATGAAGCTCGCCACTGCGCACACGGGAAATACGATAGAGTCGACGGGGAGTGGAGCGAGGAGGTGGCTGGGAAAAGGGAGCTCAGCACTGAAAGTTGTTGGATCAAGGTCGTTCCTCGGATGACGACTTTGCGGGCTCTGTGTATCATACGATTGCGATGCCGTCCGAAAAACCACCTCATAGATTTTCATTGGGTTTCACGCTGTACATGTGTACAATACCAAGATTTATGCTAACCTAGACCACTGGGACTACCAGGTCTGATATATCGTTTACGATATGGCTCCGCTGAGTGAATTTTCGTCCAACCTTTCAGCCTTCAGATTCTACACATTATTTACCATATGCCTATATTTTAAAGACGAGGAGAGAAAATGGCCTTCCTTGCATATTGCCATGATGCTCTTACAAAACATTGGTTATGATATTTGATACTAGATGCTATAGGGGGAGAAATGGTTTGAGGTAATATTGGTAAGATGATGGCTAGCCAGTAGTGAACACATCAGATGAATTAGACAAACATCTTGTTAACTTACATAGCTGGGTCATTAGAAGAGAGTGGTTATATACTGCATATTGCTAATACACATATATTCGTTATATACACACGCCTTCGAATGTCTCAATAATCGTCCGGAGCTTTTATCATTATCAAGATACCTATCCCCTCACCTTGATTATGTGCTTTTGCATGTACTCTATAGGTTCCACTTATACAGCCACTGATTGGCTAGCCCTGTGTGACCCTTTACATCAATTAGGTCAATTGGGACCCCTGTACCAACCACTGGAGCTTCGTGCAGCGACGCGCGGAAGTTTGTGAAAGCTCCAGCTGTCCTCTAACTCCTTAGGTCCCCGTTTTATTTCCATTACCAGCCAAGAAGGAAATTCAACATCGCCGTCAATCCTTCGCCGTACACCTGCCACCTCCCGCAATACCCAGTACCTTCAAATGTTGACGACTACCATATAAGTTGCACTGTCCAAAAGGCAACAACCTTTTCCCACAATGGCTGTCGCAACAGACGCCAGCTCGCCCGTTGACATGCTGGTCAACGTGGGCAAGAACCAGAGCACTAAGACACTATTACGGTTTATTATTCTTTTTTTCATTGCCGGCGCCGCAGTCGCAAGTCGACTGTTCTCCGTCATTCGTGGGTTTTTATTCTTCCTCCGAAAGCTGAATATATCGCCCTGCTAACTTACCATCCGTAGGCTTCGAGAGTATCATCCACGAGTGTTAGTCTTCCTATTCCAGCAGCTCCCTTCCAAACCCTTCCCTTGACGTACCCCGTGTCTCTAACAATGGCCTTCCTCATGTGTAGTCGACCCATGGTTCAACTTCCGAGCAACAAAGTATCTCGTCGCCAACGGATTCTACGATTTCTGGGATTGGTTTGACGATCGAACATGGCATCCCCTCGGTCGAGTTACTGGAGGTACCCTCTACCCCGGTCTGATGGTCACAAGTGGTGCCATCTACCATGCCCTACGAGCCCTGACCGTACCTGTCGACATCAGGAACATCTGCGTGCTCCTCGCCCCAGCCTTCTCCGGCCTGACTGCGTATGCGGCCTACCTCCTTACCAATGAGATGACCACCTCCCCATCCGCCGGTCTACTAGCTGCAGCTTTTATGGGTATTACTCCAGGTTACATCTCGAGATCCGTTGCTGGTTCATACGATAACGAGGCTATCGCCATTTTCCTTTTGGTTTTCACTTTCTATCTCTGGATCAAGGCCTTGAAGCTTGGATCCGTGCTATGGGGTGCTCTGTGTGCCCTGTTCTACGGTTACATGGTGGCTTCGTGGGGTGGATATGCCTTCATTACATGTTTAGTTCCTCTGCACGCGTTCGTGCTCGTCTGCATGGGCAGGTTCAGCATGCGTCTTTATACCTCGTACACGACGTGGTACGCCTTGGGAACCTTGGCTAGCATGCAGATTCCCTTCGTCGGCTTCTCGCCGGTCCGCACCAGCGAGCACATGCCCGCCCTAGGTATCTTCGGTTTCCTCCAACTTGTGGCGTTCCTCGAGTACGTCCGCTCGGCTGTCCCGAGTCGCCAGTTCCAAACTTTCCTGTATGCTGGTCTGGGTGGTGTGTTTGGTCTTGCTGTGCTCGCCTTGGTTGGTCTTACTACCTTTGGATGGATTGCCCCTTGGTCTGGTCGATTCTATTCTCTATGGGATACTGGCTACGCCAAGATCCATATTCCAATTATTGCATCTGTGTCTGAGCATCAGCCTACCGCGTGGCCAGCCTTCTTCTTCGACCTCAACATGTTGATCTGGCTGTTCCCGGCCGGTGTCTACCTCTGCTTCCAGAAACTACACGATGAGCATGTCTTCATCATCGTATACGCCCTGTTTGGAAGTTATTTTGCCGGTGTTATGGTGCGATTAATGCTCACCCTTACGCCAGTCGTATGTGTAGCTGCTGCCATCGCTTGCTCCCAGCTTCTTGACACATTCCTTGTCGCCAAATCGCCCGAGCCCGCCGAGGCAGAAGAGGAGACCGCAGAGAGTGCATCAACGAAGAAGAAGCACGGTGTACTACGTACCGCATCCCAGCCTGTAGTGGGCATCTACAGCTACCTGTCAAAGGGCTTCGTGGCTGCATGCATGACATTGTACCTCCTCATCTTCGTCCAACACTGCACCTGGGTGACTTCAAACGCGTATTCGTCTCCGTCTGTGGTCCTGGCAAGCAAGATGCCTGATGGCAGCCAACATATCATTGACGATTACCGTGAGGCCTACCAATGGCTTCGACAGAACACGCACGAGAACGCCAAGATCATGTCCTGGTGGGACTATGGTTACCAAATTGGTGGTATGGCCGATCGTCCTACCCTCGTTGATAACAATACCTGGAACAACACCCACATTGCCACCGTCGGCAAGGCCATGAGTTCTCGGGAGGAAGTGAGCTACCCGATCATGCGCCAGCACGAAGTCGACTACGTTCTGGTCGTCTTTGGTGGTCTCCTTGGCTATTCGGGTGACGATATCAACAAGTTCCTGTGGATGGTGAGAATCGCTGAAGGTATCTGGCCCGATGAGGTCAAGGAGCGCGACTTCTTCACCCCCAGAGGCGAATACAGGGTTGACGACCAGGCCTCGGAAACCATGAAGAACAGCTTGATGTAAGTTTCAGTCCAGTCCGGTTTTTCTAGGGATGCACATTTGGCTAATTACTATTTTCCACTAAAATTAGGTACAAGATGTCTTATTACAACTATGCATCTCTCTTCCCTCCTGGACAAGCTCAAGACCGTGTCCGAGGTGCTCGTCTTCCCGACACAAGCCCCGTACTCAACTCGCTCGAGGAGGCGTACACCAGCGAGAACTGGATCATCCGAATCTACAAGGTGAAGGACCTTGACAACGTTGGCCGAGACCACGCCTCCGCCGCTTCGTTCGAGCGGGGCCACAAGAAGAAGAAGACTACTAAGAAGCGGGGACCCAGAGTTCTTAGAGTAGACTAATTGTAACTTAAGTGATCTAGACGTGCGAAGGTTTGCGTAGAAGAAAAAAGGGATACAATGAGCATTAACCACCAAATCAAATGATCTGATTTGTACACCTGCTGGTTGGACTGAGGGGGATAAAACAGCTTTCACAAAGGTTGGCAATGTACATATACCAAAAAATGCGAGGCAGGAAATCAAAAGAATATTCCCTTTTTCATTCCAAGCTGTGTTAAGAAATGTGATAAATTCAGACATCAAGTACAAGGCGAATTTGTGTCAATGGTAAATGGCGAAAATCTCAACAAAATAATCAGGAGAATCTCAGGGAATGAAAAGATATAATGTAATGAGCATTTCAATAAATGAAAGACCCGAGACAACAGAATAAAGTTCACAATATTTGTAGACAAGGTACATGCGGCAAAAGAACATTAGAAATACTCTAAATTTGTTACCAATACAAGCACACAAAAGTTATGCCTTGCCATCTTAACTGCCAGAATCTAAATTGTACTTACTAAATTGTACTTACTGTCTATAAGACGATTTAAAAACAAATAAAAACAAAAGATTTGCCCACTACTGGAGTCGAACCAGTCATCTCCTCATTGCTGTTCCCAGTAGAATCTCCTGATACTAGTGAGGCGCATTACCGCTGTGCCAAGCGGGCATTGAGCGCGCTGCCCTTTGCTAGTGACAAGAACTTTCTAAAATCAGATTAGATACGGTTATTTCGGCAAACCCCGGACTACGAAATAATTATAATCAATAACCGATAACCGGATAACCAGATAAAATATATCAATATAACAAGCCTATACCTTCCTAATGTAATAAATGAGATTGATAAAATATTGAAGAGCGGTTTTTTATCAATACCATATTATGGTTTTGAATTTTCATACACACTTCCATAGCATCATGTTGAAAAGGCCATCTTCTATGGTACTCGATATCAAGAGTGCGACAGCTGTTGGCTGACAGAACGAACAATTGCTTCGTCTTTCTTGCAACCTTTTCGCAGAAATGGAAGCAAAAGCTTTCAGGTACTACTAGCTCTGGTGTCCTCGCCCTTCGCGATCTTATCCTGATACTCCTGATACTTCGGTATCCCCTTGGGCATGCCGGTTCAGGCGAGGTCCTGCTCCTTCATGCCCTTCTCCCGCGCATCCGCGATCACCGTCCAGGAGTCGCGCGACGCCATGCGCTCGTGCCAGGCGCGCACGTTCGGGAACTCTTTGAACCTGTCCGCTGCCGCCATCGGGATGCATTGGTGCAGGATGTCGTTTCAGGGGGCGAATGCCAGGTCCGCGTAGGTCATCTTCTCGCCGACCAGCCACTCCTGCCTGCCAGCACGCCGTCGAGGATGCCCAGCTGCCGCTTGCATTCGTTGTCGAAGCGCTCCTGTACCGAGGCGATCTTCTCCGGGTGCAGGAAGTTGAACCTTACTTTTGGATAGACTATAGGTATTTCTAGGTAGATATTTGTCTAGAGCACTAAAGTACTAAGGTGTCTAGATATGTGTGTATGTATGGAGAATACTAGGTAAGATTCCACGTACCAGCCAGCTTGATGATAGAACGGGCCTTGCAAGCTCATCTGGAAGTGGAGCCACTAGGTGATGATGGCCCCCGACTCCCATAGCACAACGCCGATGTTGGGATCCTCGATAACTAAGTAAGTCGGCTAGTTGGGGATATACCACGATTAGGATGTGACGTCGCGAGGACTGAGGAACGGCTACACTCACCTAAGACAGAAGCGTTCGGGTTGAGGTTGATAAAAGGGGGCTTCTTGATATCGTCAAAGTGAAAAGATACAATCCCATAGGGTACTTGAAGTTCGTTAATGGGATAACAGAGTATTACGGAATTGAGGATGATACTCATCCAAGCTTGTGTGAGATCTAGCTGTATCGTATCAACAACCCAGCGAGCCGTACCCATGATTATTTTCATAGATATTCACCCTGTCATAATCTCAGCATACTGAGATAACTCATCTCCTCTTAACGACGCATTCATTCGGCTACCTAAAGACTAAAGTACAGTCCACAACACATCAAGGTGTGAGTGAGTGCAATCAATCAAGCCACCATACGTCCCAAAAAATGAGCCACCAAATCCGCACAACATTACAAAGTAGCATGATAGCTACATCCTCCAGGAAACATAAAACCCCCCAAGGCGAACAAGAACAAGTAGTGCCAATGTCGGCAAGCCATCCAACTTCCAATCCTGACTATTCCGCAATCCGATCAAACCTCCCGAAGCGTATCACCAATTATGCATCCGGATTCCATCATTGTCGAGAGAAGTAGTCGGTAGAGACGTTGCTGTAGCAAGAGCATAAACTCTGATCGGAGATTGGAGACAAAACTGTTCGATGTTCAATAGACCAGCATCGCAAAATGCAGGCTTCGTGACTGTTGGTGGGTGTGCTAGCATAGCCAACAGAGTTTGTGCAATGAAGAATGAAACGGTCCTTGTATACAAGAACGGTTCGATTCAATAATGACAAGTGTGTCCTCTACTTTCGAGAGGGTCGGCGGACACGTCGACGTCGGCCGGTTTCGGTTGGAGAGTTATTCTCAGGTTTGTCTTCGCCCGACAAATTCTCTGCTGAATGTCCTGTATGGGCAATCGTAGAAGATTCTAGAGCCCGGGGTGACGAGTATCGCGGCTTCTCCAAGTCTTCAGCAGCAGGATAGTACATTCTTTGGTTCTTATTCTTGCCCTTGCTTGAGGACTTGGGTGCAGAGTTAGACTGGCTTTTTTGTGACCGCGCTTGCGAGCTAAGGTCATTCGTCGAAGAGGTTTTGTTGCGATGACGAGTGCGGGTACGTGCCGTCTTTCGATCTCGATCATCTTTGCTAGAGTATTCTGCACTCGCCGTCAGTCTTGGGCAAAGGCATTTTGCTAGCAGATATCCTAAGATGAATCCCGGGCTAGGCTTACCAAGCTTTTTAAACGGTCTATGTTTCCTGCCCTCGACGGTCTCACCATCGGTATCGGAAAACTCGTCCAGTCTGTAAGTGGCGCTGGGAGTGCCTTCATAGCCTGGGCCTCTGTTGGAACCGTATGACTCGACTGAGATTTCACTGTGCGATAGAAAACTTGGGACGACGCGAGAGAAGCCGGCCGCGGAATTCGTCGAGCTGTCGAAGGGCTTACTAGTTGATGCTGGGTTAGGCCTAGCAGATGCATCAGCTTGAGGCTTAGCTTGGTCCTTCTTGGTTCCCCAGAAATCATCCGAGAAGGCTGGTATGGGACCCGGGTCAGTATTGAACGGGTCTTGCTTCGATGTCCAATCCCACCCATCAGAATATCCACGCTCTTTTGTTGAGCCTGATGGGACTTCGTCAGCGAAACGTAGGTGTGCCTCTCGATCTTTTTGACGGCCCGCAGCGCCGTCTCGGTGCTTTCTGGTTGGGCTATGATCAGAACGCTTTTGTTCTAAGTCTGGAAACTTGGGAACTTGTTGCGTTCTAGCGGTCCGTGGGACCATTGGCGAGGGTCTTGTCCACCGCTCATTATTACGGCGGCTACTATTGTTCTGCGTATTCTTACGGCCATCCTTATACTGCTCTGTCTCACTGGACGGCTCTTCCACGCGGGATTTGCCCCAACGAACATGGGACAAGGGAGTTTCAACCTTCTTCGGAGATTTGGCAGGAGCGGCAGGAAACACAACATCCTCATCTTTATCTGTGACGGTGGGTGGTTTATACTGAGATCGACGGGACGTGCGTGTAGATTCTGACGGTCCTGTGTCATCATACTGAGACTTGTGGTACATGCGAGCAGCTTCTGATGGTTCGGGTGCGTCTGTAGCTGCAGGGCCCTTAGATACCTCGGAGGAAGGTTTACTGTTAGCGGGTCGAGGGATTTTAGACGGCCTCTTAGGCGTCTTCGTCACAGACGGGATCCGCGTCTGATTATACAGCGTGTTTGGAGATCTAGTCTGTTGCTGTACCTGTTGGGCCACTCGTTGCTTCTGTTTCTCGGGCTTGCCTAGCGAGCTGGAGGTTTTGACTTCAACAACCTTCTCCGGCGCTGATCTCTGGTATTTGTTGGCAACCCCACCTTGAGGAGCATGCTTCGGTACTTCTGCTGCTGCCGGAAACGTATCGACGGCAGCGGTGAAACTTGGCACAGTTTGTCCGCCAGACGATGTTGGTTTCTCAACTCGATCAGATCCCGCTGCCAAAATTGGAATGGGCGCAGAGGGTATATATTCTGACTCGCTGGAAGCTACGGTCATAGATGGTTGCGTGAAACCTCCCGTGGCTGTCGAACTAGGCAGAAAACTTGATAAGATACTCAATCGCCTCGCTTTTCTTATCCAATCACGACTTCTGCTGTTTTTCGTGTGCTCCGTTTTGTTGCTAGGGCCGGCATAGTCTGCGTCAACCTTGGTACCAAGCATGGGATCTTGACCTATGCCTTGGGGGTAGTCATGAGCTCTAGAACTGCTTCCAACAGCTTCTTCGGCGACTTTGCGGTCATCCCTCTTTCTAGCAGCAACTACGCATTTGTGGCAGTAGTCTGGCTCCGGTAGCTGACCCTTCTCTAAAGGGTGTTTTTGGTGATACGCCTTCGATCGCAATGCTCCACAGGCTGCGCAGAAATGGCGGTGTTTAAGATGCTTGCTAAAATAATCATCCTGCTCACCCTTGGCCTTGTCTTGACCCTTTTCGTCCTTTTTCTCCTCTGCTGTTCGTCCCAGTCCGTTCTGATAATGCTCTTCAAACTTCTTGGCTTCATTAGGACTATATCTGAAAGAGCTAGCCGAGCCCTGTGGTCGGAGTGAAGTGGGAAGAGGCTGCGGAGGCGGAGGAAAGAATGTAGCTCCGGGCATAGCATGAGTGGGTAGATTTGTCTCTTGATAAGGTGCCGCAGATGGCTGTGTTTGATTGAAGACGGGCATTGAAGAAGATCGATAGCCGGGAAAGGCTGGAGAGACAGGGGGATTAGGAGCAGCCACGAATTGAGGCGGCGGCGTCCACGCCGGAATATTGTTGTAAGGACCAAACTGAGCAGCCTGTCCCTGGGGGCCTGTAGGGAAATTCATCGGAGGAGGGACTTGGTTATTCGCCATGCCAGGCGTGCTAGGAGGCTGGAAGTTCCACGTTGGAGGGACTTGATAGTTCGCAGTGCCAGATGTACTCGGGTTCCATATTGGAGGGACTTGGTTGTTCGTATTACCAGGTGTGCTTGGCCGTTGTAAGTTCCACGTGGGAGGTCGACGTGGAGATGGTACTGGTATGAACGACTTTGTTGTTGTCGATAGCTTCGACTTCGTAGGCGTTGCCTTCGAGATTGAAGATGTTGCTTTAGGCGGTTCATAATGGCATCGATCCGGATGCAGAGTACAGTTGCAATGGTAATGATGTAGGCAAGTGTCAGAAGAAGTTGATTCAGAGCGAACACGGCTCTTGCGATGCTTTGTTGGTGTCGCGTTCTCGTACAAGCTGTTCTTCCTAAGTCTGCCACGTCGCGGTGTAGATGAATAGGATGTGTTGGGTGCTGATATGGGAGATTGAAAGCTTTTTTGGCGACGACGAGCTTTTCGCTCAAAGTCCATACGAGATTGGACCCCAAAAGCCTGGCCAAGCATATCGAAGCCATAGTCTTCTAGTAAGCTCTTTGACTTCTTGCGACCGAGTGCTGGTTTTCCACTGCGAGTTCGAGTAACATAGATACCTCCCCCACCAGGAATATAGAGCTCATCATCACCATAATCATCTTCCTCATATGGAGTGTGTCGCCCTGACTGGTTGCGCAAGTGCGATTGAGCGCCGATGCTCCTAGCAATGTATTAGCGAAATCCTTAATCGGATGAGAATTGTGTGAATCCCCCAGGAGCGCAAACAAGAGAAGAAGACTGGTGGATGGTGTACTCGTGTGAACACACAGTCTTGAACACCAAGGATTAGGTATAGATGGTACTTACTTGGAACGGCCTCGGCTTCGGCCTCTGTACAGACTCATCCTGGATGCTGCATATGTGTAGTCCTTAGGTATGCAAATCAAGTCAGGGTCTTTTACGAGGCAGCTTTAATGCAGATGAAAAAGGATGCCAAAAGACGAGCAGGCGAAATTGTACCCAAGGGCAACAAATGCTTGAGTGTGAGAGAAAGTGAATGGGAGAGTTACCCGCTACCAAAGGAAGCGGAATAGCACCTAAGAGCAATGAAGCGCGCTCAAGTGTGAGAAAGTGAATGTGAGAACTACGCGATACCAAAGGACGCGAACAAACAAAACTTGAAGAAAAGTGCGGTCCAACGCGATCACACCAAAACAAGCGGCGTCGAAGGGGTGACTGTTTAGAAGGCTCACAAGTTTAGCGAGTTTTCATTGCGGGCAATAGGGAAAAAAGGGCTAAGCATTGACCGGGACAACCGTCTGATTATAGAGAAGGACCGCCGGGTACTTTTAGAAAGAGGAGGAGCGAGTCGTTTCTCAGGAACAGAGGCAAGAACGAACTGACACTCGGATATATACGTACCGATTCCCAGTTTGTTATGAATTCAACTATTTGCAGGGCCGTAATTTGATCATATAGATAATTACTTGGTAGATTATACAAAATGCACTGAAGGACTGTAGCAATATCATGATATGGCATTGTCGAGTCAAGTCTTATAGCATTTGCAGCCACTATCCAGGGGTTAGACACAACCAAGTCGACGCAATATGCCCATCCTCAATTAGCTAGGAGGGAGGTAGGTTAATTACGTCTAAGCACCACATGTTAACAAACTGATTTACTATATAAATATTTACTGTCTTATTATGGTGATATTCCCTATCAGACCTCCCCCTAATAGGGTTCGCTATACTATGTAATATTGATCAAGGCATATTTACGACTCCACGCAACACTTGGATTGCACATGTCTCTCTCCACTATATCATATATAGACACAAGCAATGGGTATATAGATACTTATCTAACCCGCTTCGTAATCGATTATCTCCTTGCCCCCTGCTCGTATCCCATAAATTATATAATGTCCCAGAAGACCAATCAAATTCGTCATGTTGTTCTGACATTTGACCAAGATCTTTAAGGGGTACAATTGCAGACGTGTTCCTTCTATCCACTGCTCTGAAGGAACGAGGACGCTAGATTATGTCGGATATGCGGAATAACCGCCCCTGCAATGGGTGGTGCGCTTGCTGGTGAAGCCCGTCGAGAAGCACGTGAGGCAAGACTCCTAACTGCCTCGGCGCGTTTCTCTTCAAAAAGCCGGCTACGCTCAATTTCTTCATCCATGTGCTGCATCCGTATTTCTTGCTCGCGTAGTGCTTCGGCTTTGATGCTATCGTAACGCAGCGTGTTGACGGCTTTTGGCCATAGACGGTCAAGCTTACGAGCCAGCGGCTCAGGTACATAGGCAGGGGGGTCGCTTTCTGGTCGTGTGCCTGATGATCCACCCCAGTAACACTCAAATGTGAGCTTTGCTTGATTGTATACGTTCTCGTTTCCCCAGAAGATAATGGTGTCTCCGTGGTATACCTTCATCCAGTGCTTGCAGGGAGCGGCGCCATCCTTCGGCTCATTAGCCTGCAAATGATACCCATTGATTCGTATGCCGTTCGTGGCTTTGGTGGAGATGTAAAATGCGTAAGACTCTGGCTCCGGTGATGCTCGCATAGTATGGCTGGCCGTTGACCGCCCGGGCTCCCAAGGACGGAATTCGCTCAAAGAGGCAGAATAGCCTTCGCTCCACAGCAGGACCCTGAAAGCATTCTTGGGAACCTTCGATTCAACGACTGGTTCGTAAACAACCGTGTTGTTCCGGTCCCGTCCCCACGAAATAAGAGGGTCGTTTAGTTGTATCGATATTCCTGGTACCAATGACCCTTGAGCCGAGAAGAAGGCAGCAACAGCTTTTGGTGTCTCAATGGTCTGTGATGGCTTCTGAGTCTGAGTCTCCGGAGGTAGAGTGTCGGGAATAGACTCCAGTTCATCTTCAATAGCCGGGTTTGCTGCTGGAATATTCCAATCGCGCGCCTCGTTGACAGATCGGCTATCACGCTTAAGAAGAGCCGGTCGTAGCTCGAGCGCCCTTCCTGGCTCACCCGGCGGATGCCGGTTTTGCGAAGGTGGAAAGTTCCTCATAGCTATGTCCCAGAGACAGGTCTTCCCCGGTTCAAATTCCTCCTTTCTCTTCTCAGTAGCTAGTTTGAAGGCATTATACTGAAGATGGGTCATTTCAGGATAGTCTAGGTGCCACGTATCCTTGTTTGAGCTGTCCCAGTACGTCGTCTTGGGGACGGGAAAATCTATTTGACGTCCCGAATCGTTCTTCACTATTTGAGGAACGCTGGCAAGTAACCGAGTCTCATCTTCTTCAACATCAAAGTCGTTAAAGTCTTCAATGTCGCCTTGCGACTTGAGCCTTTTGAATGATGGTTTGACCTTGATGCTTCCATTCTCGTATTCGTCGCTCGTGTCGTAAGTCGGCTTTCTCTTGCTAGTGTTCAAGTCATTGGTTTTGGTGTAAAGGCTTGGATCGCTGTTAACGTTCAAGTTCCCTAGGATTACGGAAGCACCACCAAGACTTTGTGAGGCCAGCCCTAATACAACGCTGCGTGGATTGCCCTGTGACGGATTGCCATTGGGGTGAACGTTTTGTCTTGGGGTAGATAGGTCGTCCGACTCTTCGAGGCTATCATGAATCTCAGTTTCCAATATGTCAGTTTCACCGAGACTCGTATTCGAGACTGGAAGATTCAAGAGGTCTTCTGGGATGACGCCGGAGCTACCGATTGCCGAGTTGTTTACCTCTCCAAACAATCTGTTCGGCTGACCGAAGGTGTAATTCTCCTTCTCCGAATCGAAATCGATAGAGAAGTCAGGCTCCGGCTCCTGTGATATACTTGCACCAAGATCAGAGAATTGAACCGCTTGTCTATCATCAAGACTAAGTTGTGAAGCTGCCTGTCCCAAATCCTTATCTTCGGAGGTTTCATCATCCGATCCCTCTTTAAGCCAAGGATGAGATTGAAGTTCCGAAATGGAGGCTCTAGTTTCTGGTCGTACGTGGATCATCCTTTGTAGAAAGTGAATACCATTGGGTGATACGTGAGATCGTACTAAAGGGAAGGTATTGACCGGCACCTTGATGATGTGATCGAGGAGTTCCGTATATGAGACCCCGCTCTTAACGGGAAACGGAGGACTACCAGTTAAAGCGTAGAATAGTACGCCGCCAAGGGACCAGATATCCACAGCGTGGCCATATCTCTCCCTGTCCACAGGTCTATGCGTATTTCTATGCGTCCGCCTACCGTTGTTGTCATAGTGGGAATACTCGCTATAGACTTCCGGTGCGCAGTACAGCAAAGTACCGCAGAACGTTTTGAGGAATGTTTGCTCAGTATCCACCATCTTCGACAGACCAAAATCGGTTAATTTGACCACGAGGGGGCTCGTTGACTGTATTAGAATGTTGTCGGGCTTTACGTCGCGATGAGTAATCCTGTTGTCGTGAAGATACCCAAGTGCATCCAATAGCTGATTCGCCATAATCTTCACATACGGTTCTGTTATCGACCCATTCTCACTAACGAGCTTGCCGAGATCTCCGCCAGGAACGTATTCCATGATGATGAAGAACTGATGCACATCCCAGTCGAAATGTTCGATGTATTGCACAATGTTCTCCTTTGTTTTGGTTAGAAGGATTCAATTAGATAGATGGGGGCATATGCAGGACATACGTGGTGTACACGTTGCATGATCCTCATCTCGTTTTCCACCTTTTGGTCTAGGACACCATTCTTCATGAATTTCCGCTTGTCTAGTTCTTTCGCCGCGTATGGTGAACCATCGTATTTCGAGGTAACCTTATGAACCGTAGCGAAAGCACCTTTCCCGATCACGCCCACTCGCGCATACTTCTCGCCTCCACGCCACTCTCGGGGCAGGCGCTCTTGCGCCTCTTGTGTGATGTCCCACGTATCATCAATAGGCTTCCGCCCGTGTTGCGGAGGCGGGAAGAGGTTAACCTGGTCAAAGTAGTCAGTATAGCTGAGCATAGCATTCTTCCAGATGTTCTCTTACATGACCACCCGGCCCAGGACCAATAGTCTTGTTAGCCTCATCATCATGCCCTTGCATTCGTCGAAGATAGGCACTAAGCTTCCTCCTATACGCCATCTCGTGATCGCCATCCCGGCGGGGAATACGAACAAGGAAGACAAGATCACTGGTACTTTGCTGCATGACAATCTTGATCGTAGATCCACTCTCCAGAGTCCTTCTAGGAGGCTGGTTCGGTGGTGCATTCTTCTTCCGGAGCAACTTACTATCGACAACCGTACCATTGGTTGATTGGTCTTCTAGCATGACCGTACCGTACTTGTTGACGAATATACGGAAGTGAATATTGCTAAGCCTCCTGCCTGGATCGTATGCAAAGCATAGATCACACCGGGCTCGATTGCGACCGAACGTGAAACCTAGACGGGGATCCTTAAGGGTAGTCGACAGCCTGATCACAAGAGCATGGTCGCCGATGCACCGAACCCGACCAAAGTCCTCAGCATCATCTTCCAAGTATAGGTCCGAATCGATAGCGTCGGCCGTGTACTTCCCAGTAGTGTGCTGGGCATACTCCGAGGAGCGTGCGATCTCCTTTACTTCGCGACTTGCGCTGTCCGAGTTAGGGTATAATAAGCAGACTATATCGGATATATCTTCGTCGGAGAAGCCTGAGTTCTGCTTTCCGAATCGTCTGGGGTCCAAGGCATTCTGCGTGGCTGTTGAGACGAATGTGTCAGTAAACATGTCTAGTAAGTAGGTGATGCGATGACTCGAGAAGCCACTGACCTGGCTGGGTGGCCTGTGAGTCTTCACTGTGGTCCATTGGTAACAGGGAAGGGGCGCAAGGCCACCGCTGGCCGATAAGGTGGCAGAAATGACTTTTCAGACCGACTGCAAGGAACGCCCCTTCACGCTCAGGCAGCCGGCGGCAGTCGATTCGCTCAGACTCAGCTCGGCAGGCTAGCTCGAAAGCTGTCGTGTAGAATGAGTTGTGATCATTCAAGAGAAATTTTAGTTGCGCCTTTGGACCGTGAGTTCAGACGAAAAAAAGCTGTGGTTGCACCGAAGACCGTTGTAAATTACGAACTAACTGTGAATCAAAGTATTTGACAGGTACCGTCTAAATCAAGACTTGGTTACGTGAACGAGGGTATAGTGACAAACAAACTGAAATGCTGGAATGCGGCGTCGAGTCAGATCAGACGGGATATGGAGCAGACCTAAGGAGAGTATCAGATATCACAAGAACTCGGGCCAGAGAAATAACTAAAAGTGCACGAAGTCCCCAGGCAAATGCACGAGGGACCGGCAGGTTGCATCAGTGCGGCTGCCCGTCCAACCCACCCAGCCCACCTTGTGCCCACCTTGACTTACCCCACAAGGGATCCCAACTCGGCGTCTTCCTGGCGATTTTGACCAGTCTGACAGTTGACCCCCCACTGAATTTTTAGCAGGTTCGGTAGTAATCCAGGGCACTGTACTACTCCTATTTTAGCAGAGGTAAACGGCCAATCATTGCTTGGATAAGCTGGACAAGGTCGGGTCAGCCCGTTCGTTAGAGCACCCTAGCGGTCCGTTATCCTGGATAGCACAGCTTTTTTCAGGGGAATTTTAAGTTGCGGTGACATAAAACTTTCTACCGAAGCAATATGAGACCAGACGAGTCTGGATGAGACATAGTAACAAAGCATATTGTCATTCGAGCTCATTTAATGTTTTAGGTAAGAATGCTAATTGTATGGTTGTTTAATTATTAGTACCTGCATATTCAAACACCACCTCTCTGGCAGGAGAACACGGAAGTCATACGTCACCTGGTGACATCCTTCATGTGATTATCATAGTACAAGTACAAAACCCCTGCTCCCGGGGATTACCAATGTGATATGCTTAGTTACCTCCTAGCCTTGACCTCAGCCTTTGTCATGGATGAAATTCTAGAAGAATTATTCGAACATTGACAATGACGAATGTAGTAGGGGAGAGGAAATTCCCCGTATTATGCATGTGCCCTCATAATCAAAAATTTCCGAAACCCCCTTATTTTTTTTGCGCAAGTATATGCAAATAACAAATTTACCTAATGAACCATTCAGTTGAACCGATGCATGCTTTGAGACTCGAGCAATCCAGTTAGTTTCCTACCCTCCCCAAGAAGAAAAAAAAAACAAGGCGCAAAAACGTAAAATCGTGAAAAAACATGTATCTTCCCATTAGAAAAAGCCCTTCTTCTTCTTTGGCTTCTGGTCCATGTCCTTGAGAATATCGTCAAACGTGCTCCCGCCAACCGAGCCTTGTCGCGAATCACTCCGCGGATCTAGATTCCCCTGGGACTGAGATCCTGCGAGGCCGATGAGGTTGCCCGACGATCTGCTGCGGCTCATCATACCGCTGACCGGCCGCTGGAAGGGCGAGACGCCTCTAGCACTGACTACCCGCGAGCCCGGCAGCTGCATGTCTTCCGTAGGAATCGGAACCGGCTCGAGCCCGAAGGCTATGCTGCTTCGATAAGCCGAGTTTCTGCCGCCAGGCGACCCGGTTCTCTGTCGCAGCGCTGTGCCGGGAGGACCGGACTGAGGAGATCCGCTCCGATCTATAACCGTGGGGCTTGTAGATCGGTTAGGATCCATGTCTTCGAATACAGATTGTGGCGCCTGCAGTGGCGACAGGTTTTCTTGCAACGCCGGAGGAGCTGTTTGGTTTCCAAGTTCCCAGCGCTTAGCCGCTAGCCAGCAGTGGCTGCGATGATAGATGCCCTCGATACTAAACTCCACAGCATCGGTCGAAAGCTCTACGATACCACCTCCGCCCGCTACTTCGTACCACCGTTTGCGTACGGTGGGAGCGTCCTCCATCCACGGTGGGTGACCCTTCGGCGGTTGGCACAAGAAGTATTCAACGCCTTCCGTAAATTGTAAGCCAGGAGCGTCTACCACCAGCATAGGAAGCGACTGGATAATGATGTAGAGGAACAGCCAGTATCCAATGCGCTGATCCGCCATCTCCGCGGCTGTCTTCCCCTTAGCTTCCTTGTGTTCAAATTCCTTAAACTGGTCAAGGAACGGCATTTTAAGCTTGAATGTTTCGAAATCGTAGGCCTTGTTTAATATCAGTAGCATCTGATATTCTTGCAAATTCCTGTCCAGCCGCATTTGCTCCTTAACGGGAAGCTCGTAGTAGTTCTCCTTAACACTCGTCATGTCAGGTAGCATGGGAAGGTCGAAAGGAATGGGAGGAAGTACGGGCGGCGCAGATTGGTCGAACTCGCCGAGAACTTTGCGCAGAGCAGCAAGGTGCGGATTCTTGTGTTCTTCGATTTCTTCCGCAGCCTGGTCGATCACTCGCGTCGTGAGAGCCTCGCGGTCGACGAGCAGATCATATAGCGCGCAGAAGTCTGAGTAGAGTATTTTAAGAACTTGCCTGTTCAGCCCGCTCTCTGTAAATGGATTCTTCTTGCTACGGGCCTTGGGTGGCCAGCTTCCGAAGTTGGATTTGTAGTAGCTGAGAACAAACTGCCTCATCTTGCCCCATGACTTTTTCCAGGTGTGGAACTTGACGTCCTTGTAGTCTGGATTTGAGGTCGAACTGGCAGTGCCAGAGAATAGTGCTGGGAAGTCAAATGACTCTAACCTATTGTTGACGCTATTCTGTCGGGTAACCAGCTCGAAGTATGCGCGTTCGAGTCGCTCGCGGGTCGTAGAGGATACTTGGCCCCACAGGGGAGAGTTCAAGTCGCGAATTGCCGGGTATTTGCCAACAGCATGAGCGAATGCTTCGTTGTAAAGATCCATCGATCGCATCCGTTCACCTAAAATAAGCGATTCCAATGTCTTCTCTCTGCTATGTCTGACATCCCCAAGAGACATCTGCTCCATGAAGAAATGGAAGCTCATATCGACAGCATCTCCAAAGGTCGAACCATCGGCATTGGTGAACTCAAACTCCTTTAATAGAGCAGAGATGTTGAGGAAGACGCTGAAGAGGTTCGGTTGCTCCTTGGTACACACCAGTGGTTGACCGGTTAAAAAGGCAAACATATTCCGAATCGATAGCATGCGCTCCAAGTCAGCATGTGACCTATGGCCTGGGGTTGACATAGAAACTGGGAGGTAGAGACGTGTCTCCCCAAGACCCTGGGGTTCGGGTAAAGGCGGCGACTGAACTCGTCGTGTTGCGTCCTCAATGGACAAGCTATCACGTCCACTGAAACTTCGCGTGTGTCCTGAGCTCGTTGGGGATGTCATCTCTGACTCCATGAGCTCGACAAATACAAGCGAGTAATCGACAACGAACGACTGAACCTTAAAAGATGGTCCGGCGCCGCTTCCCTTCGGGTCTAGGTAGACCAGTACCGTTCCGCTCTCATTCCATAGCTCCGGTACCTTCTCGCCATTGGCGATGAAGGATGTGTTATAATCCACATTCTGTCCGAGAATCCATGCTGCCGAAGTTGTAGCTTTTGTTTGACTTCGAGAATGAGATCTCGACCTCCCTCCTGGAAGCCAGCTTCTTCTTAGCCGTCCCCGCCTCTCGCCGTCTCGATTCGGACTCTGGCTCCCATTGCTCGATCCCGGGCGCGAGACGACTGCCGCAGCTGCGGCCGTCGAAACAGTTAGGTTTCCTGAAGGTGGGCCCGATCGAGTACTAGGCGGTTGTGCAGACGAACTTCGGCCTCTGGGATCGGGGATAGGGGAGATTGTTCGGGGTGCTAGGCTTGCTTGAGAAATGGATGACTTGTGCATGCTACTATTTACAGAGCTACTTCGTCTCCTTTGCTCTTTCGTGAGCCGTGGAGCCGGCTTAGGTTCTGCGACGGGGAAGGTTGATCGTTGTGAAGGTGCGGCGAAGTTTTCGATTGGAGATGGCTTCTCTGTCGCCGGAGCAGTCTTCTGTAGCTTTCCCATGGCAGACTTGGGCGCACTGGTTTCAGATGAATTCCTGCTGTGGTTCGGAATGTGCTTTATGGTGGCGGGGTTGTCGACGGCGTCAGTCGAATTCGAAATGCCGAGCCCGCTCGTTTGGTCGGTTGAATCTATAGATGGTATGCTTGGTAAACTGGGTGGTCTGTCTTGGATAGGGGGATTAGGTAACGGTTTGCGGTGAAGGACCCCCGCCGAGTGATCTGTTGAATGAGAACTAATCAGTGATGGGAAGAAGGCCGACAGGCGGTCAAACCGCGACTTTGCATATAACATTGATGCTAGTCCCTTAGGTTTCTCAGGCGAGTCTGATGATGTTGTAGTTGTTGTGGTTGTGGATGTCGCACTTGTTGTGCTTGCCTCAGGTTCACTGACACTGACGGAAGGGTTGGTGTCGGACAACTTGTCCTCCCTTTCTTGGTCTTGGTCTGAGGAGTGACTGGGGACACTCAAAGAAGAAACAGAAGTATAAATGGAGGCTTGTCTCGCCGACTCACTTGATGAAGCCATGTTTGATTTAAGAATGAGCAAGCAAACACAGCCCTTTTTTTCCTCCTTCGGGATAAAAGGTGTACGTCGAAGTACCTAGGTATTCCCTAGGTATCCGAATATGCGCTGGAAGTGGTATTCACGTAAAGGCGATTGTCTTAATTAAGCCGGTACAAGCGGCATAGCTCCACTAGTTAATATTAATCAGTGCGTCCGTCGAGCAACGGTGAACCTAGGGAGGTGGGCGCGGTGGCTCTGAGCGTGACGAGTCCCGGATGCGTGGACTCGATAGTGCGGAGCGCCTTGGTGGGTAAAAGTGGCAGGATGTCTCAACTGATTTTAAAAATTGAGAATTCCAGTCAATATTCACTTCCAAGACAATTGCGAAAAAGGAAGGGCAGAAAAGTCCAAAATTGTGTAATGACCTATTGTAATTGTGGGAGTTATGAGAGTTATGAGACGCAGGATTTGTTATATGTATATTTCTGAATACGTCTATGGTCTATGGAAGTGTGAGTGTCAAATACGGTACTACCCTGCCATCGACATGTAGGAAGGGTGACGTCGGCTGTCTGTGGAGCTATACTTGTACCGATTCCCAGACAGGGGACTCCTCAACTGCCTAATAAATGCTTACCTTGGTACATTTGCCTAGGCAAAGAAGTCCTACTTCTAGAAGCCAGTTTGGATGGAATATTCACATACGATTGGACCTACATACGTACACATGGCCCCTCTACCCCTTCAATGCGTGATTTGGCTGTGCAGTGAATAATTTTCAGTGTACATGTAGGCCAAGAGGAATTTTGAGCTGACCCCCGGAGCAGGGATTCGTATGAAAGGAACCAAGGCTAGCGAGAGGCTCAGCCCAAGATGTTTCGTCAAATAGAACGACAGCCGCAGTTGTTTATGATCCCGTTCCCCGAACCATACAATCATACAATACCTGGGTATAATAATGCAATGGAGGGGGTTCCGATCAGCTTAGACTTCTCAGCGTTACGGACGATGCCCGACGAATTATTCGAATATAATGACAGCATTCGTAGACTTCTCGACCAAATGCTCAATGACGCATCCTCGGCAGTAGAGCTGCAGGGACGGATTCGACTTTGGTACTCTGTGCCGCAGGCTGACATGAGGTGATACCTTACGCAGGGTCTTCGGACGAATTACAAAAGCTTCCAACTATAAGGTAGTGACTGGTGTATAAAACGGACGAATTTAAAACAACAGTCAAATCAACCAACGCTGACACTGGCTAGCAGCCATCAGTAAGTGATTTATATCCCTCAGGTATATCACGGGTGCTCGATATCAACTCTCCTATGAAATCTCATGATCTAATTGCCGTAAATGCCTGAGTTATTTGGGAGAAAACATCGAACACGATGGTAAGGCTGCATGTTAGATTTGATGTCAGGCAGCTGCATGTTACGATATGTTAGTAGACTGGTGAGTAGAGTTAAAATTTTCGGGCCGCTGCGAAAGTCTGATCCCTCGTCCCTTGATTTCTATTCTTAGCATTGCCCTCCTCCTACGCATCCGACTTCCTTGAAAGTTACATGCGGCTAACAAGAACAGCGCATCAGCTCATCCAACTAGCACAGGCCGGTAATACCATGCAATACCTACCTAGTAATCCGTCGGGTAGAGCAGTAGCGTTGCGCGTCCTACGGGATAATGCTAAGCAATACGGATATTGGTCCGGCGATACGGGGTATGACACCTCAATTCGTATTACAGTTCCAACCAGAATCGCATTTTTTCTTCCGAGTTGCACAAATCGCGATTCGTAAAAACTCCGCAGATGGTCACACCCTGTGGCAAAATGAATAAAAATTTGGAAGAGGACTTGGGCTAGCTCATATGAACACGCCTAGTTAGAACTAACATATTCATGCCAAGTACTTACTACATACAAACCTCGAGTATCCTATTGCCTGTGTGTCTCAGATATAATAACTGAATAATTAAAAAGAAATGAATCCTTACTCATTGTACTTTAAGAATTAGAGGGTGAAAAAGCTGATGTTCTCCGGGCCGAGGTAAGGGAAGGGACCCTTTGAAGTTTGTGCCACGATTAGATACGGATTAGATAAGATTAGATTCCCAAAAGTTTAGCAATGCGGGCTGGCGTCTTTCTTTCATCTTGTCTCATTGTGCCTATTGTGCCCCTCGTCTTTGTTGGTCACGATCCAGACTCGGGCTCGTGATCTATAAAATCACCTGCTTGCTGGGTCGTTTGACATGTCATTATTCTTACGCGCCATCAGAAGTATCATGGCATCCGAAGCGAAGAGAGTACCCATCCCCCGCAATGGCGTAGACTACAGGGGCAAAATCGTCCTCGCGCCCATGGTCCGCTCCGGCGAGCTGCCGTCGCGGCTCCTGGCGCTTCACTACGGCGCCGACTTGGTATGGGGTACGTATAATATTTTTATATCTCCGGGCCACACAAATTGCGCAGGATGAGATTAGCTCACGTCTCTAATAACAGGTCCCGAAACCGTCGATAGATCGATGATCGGAACGACCCGCCGCTTCAACCCCGACACCCAGACCATCGAGTGGACGCGCAAGCCGTCGCAGGGCGCCAAGACGCCTCCGGCCGACGTCAAGGACAGCGTCATCTTCCGCGTACACCCCGAAAAAGAAGGACGGCGGCTGATCTTCCAGCTCGGCACGTCGAACCCGGAGCTAGCCGTGGCGGCGGCGCGCCTCGTCGCCGCCGACGTCGCCGGCATCGACGTGAACGCCGGCTGCCCGAAGCCCTTCAGCACG
>JAOXNQ010000002.1:1377543-1403109 GCA_028571165.1 Hypoxylon perforatum
CGGTGCACTGCCGGACGACGCCCATGCGGCCGCGCGAGCGCGCTATCCGCGGCCAGCTGCGCATGATCGCGGACGTGTGCCGCGAGGCGGGCGTCGCGTGCCTGATGAACGGGGACGTGGAGACGCGGGACCAAGCACTATCTCTCATCAGCGAGTACGGGGTCGACGGAGCCATGATCGCGACGCAAGCCGAGAAGAACTCGAGCTGCTTCCGGAGTGCGGCCGAGGGCGGCGTGCTGCCGTGGGAGCACGTGGTCGAGCAGTACGTGCGCTGCGCGATGGACGTCGAGAACAAGTTCGGAAACACCAAGTTCCTGCTCTGCCAGCAGATCCCCGGCAAGTCGGCGGCGTACCGCAACGTCGCCGCCTGCAAGAGCTACACCAGGGTCTGCCAGGTGCTCGGCTTCGAACACCTAGTGGAGCGCGCGAGGGAGGTCGATGTTAGTCTCGATATCGACCCGGACGGCTTCGGCAAGAAAAGTAAGAAGACGAATAGCAGCGCGCTCGCGGCCGGTGGCCAGATGGCTGAGTCGCGAACGGAACAGCAGGCTAAGAAGAGCTTAGCAGAGCGTGGTGTCAGCACGCAGGAGGTAGCAGAGACAGAGATACAGCCAACAGCACAGCCAGCTGAAGGTATGGCAATACCCGTATAGGGACGTGCTGGGTTGCATCGCAGGAATTGGTTAAGATAGCATTTAAAGGCGTTGGGCGGGCTTATATGCACCTTCTGGCATCGCAGTGTGTGTGGGCATTTACATGGACATCCAAAAGGTACACGGTTCAGACCAGGAATAGAAAACATGGATCAATCAGCATTCGTGAGGGTGGGCGGCGAAGCTACACGGGTAAGCAAAATAGGTAATCAATTATAATGCGGATTGCTTAGAATTCTACTTATTTCCAAGCCGGATCAGTGTTTATGGGATCTACTACTTTCAGTATTTATCAATATCTAGTATCATATGACTAGACCTTCTTGCCCTGCCTCAGAAGATCCGATACTTTAGGGGGTAGTACGAGGGCAGTTCTATCATTACGCTTGTGGAAATCCACAAGGGATATCGCTGTCTTCTCTGGTAAATCTTCGTGAATGAAATGGCCTGCTTCCGGGAATACCTGGAGGGCATATTTTCCTATCGTAGTAGACAAAGTTAGCCCCTGAGATATCGAGTAAAGAGATTAGCACATACCTTGCATCTGGCCAATAGTCAACTCTGTATCCAGCCTATCCGTTCCCGCGAGGAGCAATAATTTTCCTCCTCGCGCACTCAAGAACTTCTTACTTAGTCCTACAAACCAGTTCTCCCAGAACGGCTGTGTGGCACCAAGATCCGTCCTCCACTTCCAAGGTCGCGGATCGCCTGGGACCTCGCTACGTGCAAGTAGGGCCGGGACGCTCGTGCGCGCGGATACCGAATTGCGGATGGTTCTCGACCGAACATGCCAGTCGATACCCGCCTCGAGGGTTGCGAACCCCGCGGGCCGTGATGAAAGATATGTGTGCATGCTCTGTAGCGCATCGATAGCCGAACCCTCTACTACGTCGAGGACGGCATATCCTAGAAGCGCGCTGCTCAGTTTTCCTCCCTTTGCGACCTCGGTGACGACGGCGCCGCCGAGCGAGTGCCCAACTAAGATGATAGGCGGCAACTCTGGCCACTTCATTTCCTCCTGGGTCATGCGTATGGCGAACAGGAGATCCGCCGCTAGGGTCTCGAGGCTTAAATCGACTGCTGGGCTGTCCTCAGCCGTTGTGGAGCCGTGGCCCCTGGCATCGAGCGATAGAATCCCAGCCGACGGGAGACGTTTCCGGATCTCGGATCCGACCACGGCGAAGGAAAGCCCCGACGAGCCAGCGCCGTGGTGCATAACAAACAACGGGCCCTTTCCGACGGGAGACGTCAGGTAGGCGTGTATGGTTGGGTTTGCGGGGCTGCTTGGATCATGAAGAAACAGCTCCCTCTCGAAATATGTCGTCCAGGGGATCTGCTGAAGAGTTCGGCCTCTCGGCACGCTGTGTAACGAAAAATCAGCTGCCGCGGAAAAAGAATGAAGCGCAAACGGGTACTGAAGAGGAACTACCCCTGTGGTCTGGCAAACAGGTTCTGGCTCGGCGACGGGATGACGGTGCCCGTGGAAGAAGCTGAGGACGCCGAAGACGAGTCGTCGTCTGTAGTATGCTCGGGCAGCTCGGGGACATGGTCGGCCTCGTCCTCCTCCATCTCGTCGAAGATCTCGGCCGGTAGAGCGCTTAGGCGGTTCTTCGCCCAGGCTTTCTGGAGGTCGCTCATGGCGATTGTAAATGCAGCAAGTTTTGGGCCTTAGCTAAAGGGGAAAAGGGCAAAGGCAGAGGCAAAGCTGCCCAATCATGACATGAATAGAATAGAAATTTCGGAGAAGAAACTCAGAATCGCCTATCCGCCACGGTATAAGTGATTGAAAACCACAAGAAATCTTTAATCTTTACAAATCATTACTCAACTGGGCTATATGATAGCCCTTGACTTGTTAGATCGTTCAGACAGACGTTAGTTGATAACGAACAAAGGCGCGACTGCTTGTATGGGAACAAGTATAGTGGGTATGGTGGGGAAATGGACTATCGCACGGTTTGACATCACTCTGCTTCCTACCTCCCACTCTCCCGGGTCGCCCCACTACCACTTTTAGAACACCTATATGCACCTAACCTTTCTGCCGACACTTTTCTTTCTATACACATTAGGTAGGTAGTTCCGTAGCCAACTTGTTACCAGTCCCTTTTTCATAGTAAAGAGATCAGTCAATTTTCGTGTTTCATTGGCCGATTTGGTTCATGGCCATACAACCTTATATGGTAATAAAAGCTGCCGATCATTTCGATATGCAACTAAGTCATTTATATCTAAGGATATTATCGTGATAGATGGATAGTTGATTTAAGGAATAAGCTTATCTATAGCTAATGCAAGTTAAGTGGCCTATGTCTTGCAGAGCAGATCAGTTTAACCTCTAAGCAGTCATCCTTAGTCTTTTCGAGCTGTCAGTTTCTATATTCTTGGAACCTGTTTTGGTCCCCCATGTAATACGCTTATCACAGTCTTGTCGTATGACTGCCGCAGCGCCTTGCAGGTCCAAGCCTCTTGGCGCAGTAGTGATGAATTCCCCGGTGAAGAATATGTCACATTCCTCCATTTGGCTTACGATGAAACCGCAAGCTATCTCATCGATAGGTCTGTCCTTGGGAATCCTGCCGGCATCAGCCTAGCCGAAGCATTATGAGGGAGACACTCGGTAGTCTTGCTCGTCAAGGGCTCGGTCTTCTAGCCTTGGCAATATTTACCCCTTCATCATATGCTTGCCAAGACGTATTGCGTCCCGTCTCAATGCATGCTCCTTCGGGGGGTTGTTAGCAAAAGCGAATATATATATATATATTTCGAAGACGTAAAACAGGCTTACTCATTGGAGGCATATCCATCTATAGGGAAGCTGCAAGCTGGGCCTAGATCCAGAATGCGGCGTGCCGAACTCTCGTATCAACTGACAGTGGCATTGTGACATCCACTGATCCCCTAGGCCAATTAGCTTAGCTCCCCTATTAAGATAAGATAGGACTATGAGCCACTGGCATCAAGCCTTTTCTCCTTGGGAGCTTAAGCCTTCATATGATATATGCCTCTCTCAAGCTCTTCATATGATCTATGTCTCTGATAGCATCGTGGATGTAGCTGGATTCAAGCACGTGTTGCTTTGAGTACTTGAATACCGGTGACGGCGTATGGATTCTTGGTCGAAGGTAGTGCGATTTCACACAATTTCTGCGAACCCAGAGTCGACCAACTTTTTCGCATCGGACCACCTAAGAATGACGATATCGCCGTTCTTGCAGTCCATGTTGCCATCTTGATCAGTTCCACGACCCTCGACGGTCATGTCCCTAAGCAAGCGGATGAATATAGCGGTGTCGAGGTCCGGAGTTTCGATCATGCTGCTGTTTCCGGTGGTATCGTTCAGATTCTGCAATGCTGGCGGAAAGGACGACAGGAACGAAGATAGGTAGTGGTTATGTAATAGGGCCTGGTGCCGCGTCGCGTAAGCGAGCTCCGTCGGCGAGAGCCGCGCTCGCAACTCGTGGCTCGAGAGGTAGTGCAAGGTATGCTTGTCGATCTGTTTCAAGCGATGAGCACACCAGCGCAGCGGGTAGAAAGGGGGGTGGGGGTTTTTCAATTTTCCAGAAATATATATGTATATATATAGCGCTACCTACTTTGGCTATACGGGCCCTCAGGTAGCTCCGCACCAGATATTTATAACGCTCCAGCTCGGTCTGTATGACGATGAGGGCAAAATTGGTCTTGGGATCCATGTCGCCGGTCATGTCTTCGATCTTCTCGATCTGCTGCTTGATGCGGTCGTTCACGCGCTCGAACAGGCCGTCGGCGGGCCACTCGAGCAGCTCGGGCGAGGATCTCTCTGCTACCCAAGCACGCGTAAGGGACTGTAGATCGCGTGTTTCGTCAGGGATCGAGTCGAACGTGGGGTCGACCTCTCGCAAGATGTCGTCGATATCCATTGTTATTTATTATATAAGTCCTTCTCCTCAATTTTCTTAGTTTATTGTTAATATCGCAATTGGAAACGTCCGAGGGGAGGCTTTATGTCGGGATATCTTCGTTCGCGGACAGCTTTACGCGATAATAGAACGCGTCTTGGGAATTGGGTTGCGGTTTGCGATTATTGGTGGTGGGGTAGCTGGAAAACCTCGCTATGCTCAGGTGGTTCAGGTAAGACACTTTGTGCTACAGTGTGTATAAAAAAAAACGTCGACCCTCCACATCAACTCGTACAAAACGGTTAGGACGCCAAGATGAATTACAGCGGGACGTTACTGCATACCCGTTTGCCAAGACGGCCAAGCAAGATACCCGAGACTCGTTCGGGATATAAGGTAGGAAAGGGTCTCCAATAATCTGGGTATATTAGCCTCATGAATGCTACCCGAGAGAGGCTGGAGGCTTTGAGGCATTAAGCATCAAGAGCTATATGCAGATTACATATACATTGTTCTATATATAGCTGAATTGCTCGGTAGAGGATTAGGTGTGTGTTACGTGTTGCTCCCCTTGATGTCAAGTCTCGCACATTCCCACACCAGTCCTAAGACTCGTTTCTGAATGAGCCCCTATCTTACGATAACTTCAAGACTCAGTGATGGAAATCAGTAGTATTTTATTAGGAAATTACATATGAACAGCTTTTATCATAAGAATATAAGTAATAGTAGTTCCTACATGCCTGACTTTGGTATATCATATCCAACTCCAGTCAGGCCGTCCATTCATCTCGGGGTATTGTTGCGCAGTTCAACAATGAAAAGAAAACGTCACATCATCATCAGCTTCCATGGGGAATTTCCCATAACGTATAACCAATATTTTGGTAGTTATCCTCCAGCGTGTTGCTTGCGTCGTGGTCGTGTATGCAAGTTGGTGTCTTGCAACCGTGACAGTAGCAAATAAACATCGTAGTTGGTTGTCGTAAACATTACCCAATAAATTCTGTGCTGACCAACGTCTCCCAAGGCTTTTGTGTTTCCCACACCTTCTGCATCAGTCGACGAGCATTATGCACCTAGTGTTCTCTGTTAGAAGCCGTCCATTTCATATGTAGGATATGTCACACTTACCTGGGTCATCCCATGATTCTCGGCAGTCAAGAACCTGTTGAGAATGAGAGCCCTCTGTCCCTCGTCCCGAGCATCACAGCCAGCAGTGAACATAGGAAATAGAAGACACGACTCTGCTGTGCCGCCTGGTTTAATCCGGAGGAAGCATTCGATCATCTTCTGTACGGCAGTCTGAACACTCCTGTCTTCGGAGGGTTTCCCCATAATCCTACGATAGAGATGAACGAGCCCGGCCCAGTGGAAAGCTTCGTTGGTTGCTTCCATCTCGCGCCGGTCCCACTTCTCCACGTCCCCCTTTTTATGTATATGTTTGCAAGGCACCGGTGACTGGACCATGCTCTCGGTAACGGCCGCTTCGATCTTCGAGGCCTGCTCGAAGACTTCGTCGCTTGGCTCCCAGTCTTGTCGGATCTCGAGATCGTCTCCGATACGCTCGGCATCGCACTTCCTGGCGAGGTCGGCAATCTTGGCGAGAAGGTAGATGCATCGCGTGGTAAAGCCCATGATGCAGTCTATCTCATCGTAACCGTCGATGATATCGTCCACCTCGTAGTCGAAGATCCAGGCAGACGAGGAACCTCTGGGTCCGCCGCTGAGACTTCCTATAACGTCAAGGTAGGCAGCCCAACTCCATAAGAAGGAGTAGACTAAGTTATGACGGAAGTTAGACTGCAGTCCACGAAGGCCGCCCGGACGTGCAGTTATAAGCTCTCGTGCAAGGCTCAGGTGCCGCTGCCATGGTATGTCATAACCAAACACCTTTGGCGAGATAATTTCCAGTGAGGCGAGCATGATGGCCGTGGCAAGGTTCGCATCTGAGAAGTTCTTATCAGGGTCACTGAGAGCCTGTCGAAGAGCGGGGAATATGTCGTCTACCCATAAAGCGATCCTGAACGTAGGCTCCGGGTGGTTCAGAACTCGTGCTCTATGTGAGGCTATACGACTTTGAGCAAAAAGTGAGGCTAACAAGGAATTTGAGATCCTTACCTGAATAGGCAAGTAGAAGCGACAAGAGGTTGTCATTCTTTACAGCCATCTGCGGCAGAATTGTCCGAAAGGGGTTTGAATGTGGATCATCGTAGGGAACGAGAACTTAACTGAATGTGAGTATAGACGCTAAATCAAAGTTGGGGGTTGACTAACCTCGAGCTGTGTGGTTCAAGAAATGATGCTGATTGCAATATTGTAAGTTGGGATTCCCGTGTTCAATTTAATGGTATAACTTACAAAGTACTATAAAATATTAGATAGGCTCGTTAAAATAAATCTCTTGAAAAGGGGTTACTCACGAGAATGTTCATAGGGTTATCTGTGAGCCTAGTAAGGAGGATTAGTACGGACCGTAGATTCTCTCCCTCGATGCGCATGCTACTTACCTCGCTGGAAGGGGTTCAAGACTGCGAGGAATATATATCGGTACAGGTTTTGAATAATACCCGCCCTCTTCATCACTGTACTCGTTAGTCTCGACTCCGAACCCAAATTCAGTCCAAAAAAGATCGTCGCTTGCTTCATCAAATGGGGCCTCCGTGAATTCGCGCTGCAATAGGGGCGACGATCCACTGATGGCGCTGATATCATCATTCTTGCCCAGATCATGATCCGGAAAGCCTCGGTCAATGCCGTAGTAAGTTGCTTCGGTCGACGCGCGTGTGCGGGTATCTATCGGCGGTAAGCCAGCCCTTATGCGACTAGCATTCTCATCTTGCCAAGCTTGAGGACCTGGGGGCGCCGATAGGAGAGAGTTCACCGACAGCCGTCGGCTTGTGTGACGTTGGTCATCGTCACTAAATGTCGATGATGTAGTTGGGGTCAGCGGAGAGCCAGCTGACAGCCCAGAACCAACAGTAATTCTAAAGGACGCTACGCTTGAGTCCAAGGTTGAGCTAGCCGCCGAATTGTGTCGGCGTTCATTTATATGTGACGATTGATAGTCGGGCGACTGGAGATCCGATGCTAGCCTTGCACGCTTATTGGCAGGTAAGCATGACTCGCTGTCGTCCACACTCGTAGATGAGGGGTTGTCCAACGGCACTGCGGGTTGAAGTGCTCTGTTGCGCTCAGGTTTTGACTGAATTGCTGGACTAGTTAAGGGTTCAAGCCTCCGTGTTCCTGGCGCATCAGATGAAGGATATTGATGAACCAGCTTGAACCCTCTAGGGGGTAATGGTGGTGAAACGACCTCTTGGCCGAAGTCGATAACACCGGGCTCAGGTCGTTTCCCCCTTCGGCCCTCCCAGTTCAAACGAATGCTATAGTCACATGTTTCGCCCGTCCTTTGGCAACTTTTTCACGAACGGCTGTTAGTCTCAACAGACCCCGCGCAAAGATATAATTAGGATAAGGAGTAAAATGAAGATATAATTACTTTAAGCAATTTGGACGTTCCTCGCCGCATTTAATCTTGCGATTTTTACACGGCCTTTTCACAGTACTATGTCAGCCAAGACCGGGATCGCATAAGAGGGAGAGAGGCCCTCGCTTACCAGCATCCATTTCGACTTCGCCGTTTCGGTTCTGGTGCGCCGGGTCTTTTCGGACGTGGCATTATACGCCGGCGACTCCTACTGACAGTGAATGACCTAAGTGTGGGAAATTGTACGAGCACAATATCCCTCGTTCCAGCGGCGACTGTGGCGCATATTCGACATGCAGGACTCTCGGCTTGAGAGGCAACTATTTTTTTTTCTGGGATGGATTGTTACACGACTCGCTGACCAATGCAGGACAAGAGGAAGGATGAGATGGCACAGTTGCAGTTCCGAGAAGTCGGTTGCGAGAGACACTTTATGGTGGGATGGCTGGCTGGGCCTGGGGCTGGCTGGTCGGGATTGTGATTGATATATAGCTCTGCGCCTTAACGCTTCGTCTCAGAAAGTGAGGAGTTTACAGGACTTGCTACCTGGGCTGCTACTAGGTAGACTATCTATCTTTGGTCTAGCAACGGGCAAAGATAAGGCCAAGACCAGGTACAGTAGTCAGGCCGGCGGAATGGCGGGGCATGATTGCTCAGAGTAGAGTGGTAAGCACACCAAAAGCACACCAAGGGCACACATTTCTGCAAGACCCCGGGAATGCGAGACCCGGAATCTCATGCGATGCCTGGAATTAGTCACGTCCCTCTGCATTGGAACGGGGGGGCAGGCGAGCAAGACGGGGGAACAGATGAGGGAACAGGCGAGGGACAGACGAGGATAGGCTGGACGGGGGGTTACGTAGACTGTACGTTTCGAAGTAGGACTGGGCTGGTCTACTGGGCTGGTCTACTGGTTCGAACTGGCCCGACGACTCGGCCTGGGTAAGCGTCAGAACCTACCTCCTAATCTTCACGAGGAAGGATAGTCTACAGTATTGCCATGTACGACATACTGTATGACCACACGTGCTACCCCGCTTTCCGCTCCCCGTCCCGTCTCACGTTAGGCGAACAGCATCACAGCATCGACTGGCTGCAGTTGATCTCGCTCGTCTGGTTCGTCAAGCATCCTAACATAGCCCTCGCTCATTATAGGGTTATATCCGATCTACGTCCGAAGATGGTTTTGCTTTTCTAATGCCTGTACAGTGTCTCGAGTGCCTGGCAGGCGTGGTATTACTACACTAATAGTAATTTAGCCAGCGTTAGGGCCTAGCTCCCCAGTACATCATGAGGTAACTATCTAGGAACATACATGTCCCCCGAGATTGCAGGTTGCCCCATTGTCCCATTGTCCTATTGCCCCCTGGACCCTTGATACCCTTCTCGTACAGTATGCGCTCCTGTCACCTTTCGGATCGTGGGGTGACGATACCGCCAGGCCGGAAGCTTTTCGGAAGTGGGTGCGGTAAGGCACGGTTCACAAGGTTGGACCCAGTTGGGCCCAGCTAGTGGGGACTTATATGATATCCACAAATTCCCGTTTTGGGCGTAGGTGGGATATCGGAGCTCTAAGGCCCGATGTGTACCGGTTTCCCCGAAGTGTACTAGCCCAACCTTTGAGCTTCTAAAATTTAGAGCTATTCATTTCAAGCTTCATTAACATACCTAGGTAGTTGCTGTCGCTAGTATCGTCTCCCCGTCTGGAATACTTTACAACCTACCTAGCCTAATAACGTCCTCGAAGCGATCGTCCACTACTAACCTATACAAGATGGCGGAAGCAAATAACAAGAGAAGTCACTCAGACTTCGCGGAAGACAGCTCCTCTGACGATGATATGGGACCTCAGCTACCCTCTTCAACAACCGCGCCGAAGAAGAAACGACGTGTACTACCACATGAAAAGCTCTACATCGAGGCACTCCCGAAATCAGCACGATACTCTAGATCTCTAATGCATAAGGAACAACTATCCTTCGTTAACGTGACGCGATCCGACTTTCTCATTACAACCTCCGTCGACGGTGTTGTCAAATTCTGGAAGAAAATCGCAGAAGGCATTGAATTCGTAAAGGAATTCAAGGCTCACCAAGGCGATGTTCGGTCAGTATCGGTCAGTCACGATGGTCGAAGCTTTGCGACAGCTGGCGCCGACAAGACTATTAAGATATTCGATGTCATCACCTTTGATCTTCTTGCCATGATATCCCTCGACTATACGCCAAAATGTATCTGCTGGGTGCATAAACGCGGTGCTTCGCTGCCGCTCTTAGCTGTTTCGGATGATTCGAAACCTCTGATCTACATATACGATGGACGGGGAGAAAACCAAACACCAATACATACTATCAAAGGTCTACACAGAAGCCCCGTGTCGATAATGGCCTTTAACGATGCGTACGATTGCGTAGTGTCTGCAGACGATGGCGGGATGCTTGAGTACTGGTCCCCGAATGCCAATTACGAGAAACCGGAAAACGTATTCCAATACAAGAGCTCGACGAATCTTTTCGATTTCAAGAAAGCCAAGTCCACACCGGTCTCGCTAACCATATCACCATCAGGCCATCAGTTTGTCACATTTTCTGAGCCTGATCGTAAAATCCGGATTTTTGAATTTGCATCAGCCAAGCTTTATCGGACCTATGATGAATCCCTACAGGTCGTTGAGGAGATGCAACGAGCAGGGACTGCCATGCAGAAATTGGACGATGTAGACTTTGGGAGAAGACTCGCTGCAGAACGAGAAATCGAGACTCCCACACTTCGGAACAAAGTGAATGTGATCTTTGATGAATCAGGACACTTTATTCTATACGGCTCAATCCTGGGCGTTAAAGTATTGAATACCTTTACAAATCAGGTTGTGAAGGTGTATGGGAAGGACGAACATCTTCGTCCAGTTAATCTAGCTATATACCAAGGACAACCCCAGAAGAAGGGTATCACGACCGTAGCGATGGCTGCCTCGAGCAATCCTCTCTTGCAAGAGTCGGAGGCAAGAGACCCTATCCTCTTTGCTACGGCTGTGGGAAAGGCACGATTTTACATGTTCACAAATGACGAAGAAATATCTAGGTCTGAAAGAGACATACAAAACGAGAAACCAACCCTGTTGAACCCTAAGAAGGCGGCTGAGAAGAAGGCCGCCGAGACTGGCACATCTGCTGTTCTCCACACGACATACGGGGATATACATATTCGACTTTTCCCTGACGCTGCGCCAAAGGCGGTTGAGAACTTCGTAACCCATGCTAAACGTGGCTATTACAACAACACCATCTTCCACAGGGTGATCCGCAAGTTTATGATCCAGGGTGGCGATCCATTAGGTGACGGGACGGGTGGTGAAAGCATATGGGGAAGAGAATTCGAAGATGAATTCAGTACTCTCAGGCACGACAAGCCATATACAGTTAGCATGGCTAATGCTGGCCCAAACACCAATGGAAGCCAATTCTTCATGACCACTGAGAAGACGCCATGGCTGGACAACAAACACACGGTATTTGGGAGAGCAGTGCAGGGATTAGACGTGATCCACAAGATAGAAAATGCGCGGACCTATAAGGAGAAGCCAGAGGAGGATATCAAGATCCTCAACATCGACATAGCTTAAGCAGGTATTTCGCTCAGATAGGTCGATGGTTCTTCGGTGTTAAGAGTTTTAATAAAGGACGAAATATCTAACAACACATCACGCAAGAAGGAGAGCTTAGTCTCGGTGTTATTCCGCCGTAATATTGGTACCGGATGCTACATCCGGTCGCGGCCATGTCATCTGCATACTGCAGTGAGTATACGTCTGACATGGTGTTGCGGGCAGGCAAGAAGATGAAGCTTGCTTTGCGAGACTAGAATTAGGACTAGCCTGGGAATGTGAGGAGAGATGGGAGTGGGATGTGGGATGAGAGCGCGCATTTTCTAAAGAGTAGCCTATGCGCCGTTTTCCGCCTTCGCTACCTCGATTTTTGCCGACGCGCCGATAGACGAGAATCAGGCGATGTTGTCGCAAGCACCTTGTATAAGTAACATATAAGCGCCCACATTGTCTAATCGTATAGTGAAGTATACCCAGGTATCGATGTGCCTTAAGGGGTGCCCATGAAATATTTAATACACTAGCATATCTTCTAGTTAAAGATCAGCATAACTCAACGGGCCTACCCTAGCTCTCTGCATCCTCGGCACGGCACCTCTACATAAGTGCGATTTTCAGGTATGTTCTGTACATCTAGTGCAAATCTCGGCAAGCTCCAAGCCCCGTGGGTTAAGTGCATGTCGTCATTGGTAGCTGCATGTCGGACTGAACTGGTCTTCATGCATATGTCAGACCTGTCAAACCACCTTTACCGTAGCCTCTGTCGTAGCCTAGATCGTACAACTGTGGCTTGCAGTAACGACACGAATCCGACAGATTGGGTGACATTTGACATCTAATCTCAGACTACTTACCGACATACCAGTGACATATCAGTATCATCGACGCTACTACGTACGCTAGATATATCACTTACCTAAAGCTTAAGCATCCCGAATCCGTTTGATTAATGCTTAATCACAACAACACTTTTCAAGGTCACACCACGGTACACTTCAGGAAACAATGGCAATTCATCACCCCCTCCAGAGGCTCACCTCTCCATCGAGGCAACTTTCTATGCTACTTCACCTAGCGGGAATCGCATCCTTCGCGGCGTCATTCAAGTTTCTCCAAGGGTGGGAGACCCCAATGTCAGCTGCTTTTGGTGGCCACTTTCAGTTCCTTACCATTATAGGCCTGGCTCTGGCAATGATCACATTTATCGTCGGATTTCTGGCCGATGCTACCCTCTCCTCGCGGCTATTTAAGCTTAAGAACGTGCTCTCTGTGTGCTCGGCACCGTTGGAGGTACTGATCAGCATCCTGTATTGGGGGCTCTGCGCCATCGATAAGAATCTCGTGTTCCCTGCCGAACTGCAGTTGGAGTTCCTGCCAGATTTTGGATTTCACGCCGCGCCGGCCATCTTTATGGCCATAGACCTATTACTCCTGAGCCCGCCATGGACCATTCACGGCTACTCCGCGCTGGCTTTGAGCGAATGCTTGGCGTTTCTGTATTGGTTCTGGGTAGAGTACTGTCACTCTCATAATGGCTGGTAAGCTCACACGTTGTCTTTGTTTCGTCTCAACAAACCTTCGGACAGGGCACTAACCCGTTGCAAATAGGTATCCCTATCCCATCTTTGATATCTTAAACACGTGGCAGCGGGCGCTACTTTTTACGGTTTCCGCCTCTCTAATGACTGGAAGCACAATGCTGCTCAAGTGGACATACGGGAAAATCAACGGGATCGAAGCGTTCAAGAAAGAAGCCGTGGCTAACCCTGCGGGGGTCCGTACCAAAAATGAGTGAATAAGTGTTTGGTAACCTATCACGATGACAAGATCCGGCGTAGGAACGGTCATTGCTTTTTCGTCTTACCTTTCTTACATACCTCCCTTATGCTAGATACAGAGTTAGAACCAATAGATTACCTAGAAGATTAGATTACCTCTGTAGGTGAATGAGATAGTGGCCAAGATACCGAATATATGGAACCTTTGGCGCTAGACCTATCACTGGTAGGTCTGTTATAGGTGCTGAAAGAGCTTCGGAGGTACCCTGAAATGGCTCGGCGACGCTAGGATTCTAGCACCCAGTCCACAAAGCCCCTTTGATTCCATCCGTGCTATTTAGTCGAAAAGGGATTCGCTGGATACACCCGGCCGATGCAGTTCTCCTTTCGACCTACTTTCTGCATGTTTGGCATGCTGTAAGACTGAGGACTCAGGAGTGTGTGTATGTTTTCCTAGGGTGCGTACCGAACAGCGTTACATCTAACCCCTGCCGAGTCTCACAATCCTCACAATCATCACAAACATTGAAGTTCATGACATTCTAGAGCATAACCCCGCCATCGGAGCACTGTACCCCTCGGAGTTTCGTTAAAAAAATAATTTTTATACAGTCATCCAATGACCCGCCCCCACTATGATTCAGTGATTCAGATGGACTAAATAATTTCTAGATTTCACAAGGGAAGATCCGCCTCTTTGCGACAGTATAAAAGTGAACAGCGTCCTATTCTCTTGGAATAATTACACACCAGCAGCTTGATTTCTTCCAATTGAATATCTATTATTGTAATAATATTTGAATTGGAAAAAATCGCCCACTATGAGTGTAAGTGCACCTGGATTTGTCCTACCAAGAGGCGGGTCGGGAGTGCATAGCTGACTCATGACATTGAAGAGCTTCTATATCGAAAACAAAAATGTCGGCAACAAGCTTGACAGCGAAGACTGGAGAAGTAAGTAGCAGTCTTTACGAAGCAATTGAGCCAGGAGCTAATCAAGTTTCTAGTTCGCGGTTACAATCCCTTGTCGCCCCCAGACCTACTCCAACATGAAATCCCCCAGACAGCCAAGTCCAAGAGAACCGTACTCGAAAGCCGAGAGGAGGTAGTTGCCGTAGTCAATGGAACCGACGAGAAGCAAAGACTACTGGTCATTATCGGCCCGTGCTCCATCCACGACCCCACGCTAGCGCTCGAATACTGCGACATGCTATTGAAGGAGAAGGAGAAGCACAAGGACGAGCTACTCATCGTCATGCGGGCTTACCTCGAGAAACCGAGAACGACGGTAGGGTGGAAGGGTTTGATCAATGACCCGGACATCGACAACAGCTTCAACATCAACAAGGGCTTGCGCATGTCCAGACAACTCTTCGTCGACCTGACCGACAAGGGAATGCCAATTGCTAGCGAGATGCTTGATACCATCTCGCCACAGTACTTGGCTGACGTCCTCTCGGCTGGAGCGGTCGGCGCTAGAACGACGGAGAGTCAATTGCACCGAGAGTTGGCAAGTGGTCTCTCGTTTCCCGTAGGGTTCAAAAACGGTACCGACGGTACTCTGCGCGTTGCGATTGACGCAATCGGCGCCGTTAGACACCCTCACCACTTCCTCTCCGTCACTAAGCCTGGCGTGGTTGCTATCGTTGGCACCGTGGGTAACGAGGACTGCTACGTGATCCTTCGGGGTGGAAGCCGTGGCACCAACTACGATGCTAAGAGCGTCGCAGAAGCCAAGGCTGCCCTGGCGAAGTCGGGTCTGCGCGAGCGACTCATGGTAGACTGCAGCCACGGCAACTCTTTGAAGGACCACAAGAACCAACCCAAGGTCGCTGCTGAGCTAGCGGGCCAGATCTCCAAGGGGGAGCAGGGCATCATGGGAGTAATGATCGAGAGCCATATCGCCGAAGGTAAGCCATATCCGAGATCCAAACCTTTAAGCCGATTTGCTAATAATGTTTTCCGTCGTAGGTAGCCAGAAAGTACCGAAAGAAGGCAAGGCTGGTTTGCAGCATGGTGTCAGTATCACTGATGCTTGCATTGGCTGGGAAGACACTATATCAGTCCTTGACAACCTCGCCAATGCCGTCAAGGAGAGGAGGAAGTTGTCTAATATGAATGGCCATTAGCGAACCGGGGTTACTGGCTTGCTCATACACACCAATTCTCGTAGGCCACTTGGAAGAAAAAAAGGAATATAAAAAAGGTGCGTATTATTTGTAATAAAAACAGGGTTGAGGTTTCGAAGATATCCAGCTGTTACGGTAAAAAAAAGGGGAAATGGGAAAAAAAGCGAAACATTATTTCCATATCCATACTAGGTAGACACCACAATCAATTACATGTTCATACGGAATTCTGTTTAAGTTGACGTCCATCTGAATATTGTTGTCATTAGCATTGCATGTAATTCGTAGGAGCTGGAGTGCAGAGTCGGCATGAAATAGCGGAAGTTGAATGGAGCCTTCGGCCGATCATAGCTTTCCGTCTTAGTTAATCCGTGTCTTCCGTGTTTCCAGCTGCGAAATCCGAAATCCCGTTATGCCGTACGATTTAAAAAAGGGTCTTGGCATTTAAATCAGGTCACGTGCAGGGTGGAAAGACCCAATGGAGCTAACCTCGGGCCAATAGGATGCATCTATTTCCAATTGCTTCAAGGCCTGAGCACTTTTTCATTCAACCTTGCTGTTGGAAACCGGCTCGACCTCTTCCAACCCCAACGACAAATCTCACCCACACCCTCAATTGACTTGTCAACCTCCCTGTCGCCCCTCCTACGACCGGGTAGAAGCTCGCCCTTCATGTTGGCAAGATCTGGCCTGCGCTCCACGCGCATTCTCAATGGCGCCAGAAATGGCGCGACCGCTTTTACCAAGGTACGGACTGCCTTAAACCATACCCGGAGTACCCATCTACTCTATCCAATAGCTTCAATATCACCGGCCATAAACAGTATGGAGCAATCCTCGAACGAAACTAACTTTGAGATCTTCTAGCGGTCCATCTCGTCGAACTCCCGCGCCTCTACCGAATCTCCTATGAAACTCAATGTTACCGTTGCCGCTTCTACAGCTCTCGCCATCGGATC
Source organism: Hypoxylon perforatum (assembly GCA_028571165.1). Lineage (NCBI taxonomy): Eukaryota > Fungi > Ascomycota > Sordariomycetes > Xylariales > Hypoxylaceae > Hypoxylon > Hypoxylon perforatum. The sequence goes on from JAOXNQ010000002.1 coordinate 1,394,038, forward strand.
CGTGGCATGGTACTATCATCTCTATGGATCTACTGCTCACGCGATGACGCCCGCTGAGGAAGGGTAAGTCCAGTCCGATTGAGGGAGGCAGGCTGTTTCCTATGTCCTCGGGCTCGATATTGAGGACATAACGACCACTTGCTTTCGTATTTCAGATACTTAAGATAATGCTAACATGTCAAACCAGTCTACACCCCACAGCATACCCCTGGGTTCACCAGCAGTGGCTGAAGACTTTTGACCACCAGACGTAAGCCGCCGATCCCTTCTTTCCCTGCACGGTTTCTTACAGATTATTAGGCTTCGTCGAGGTTTCCAGGTCTATCGTGAAGTCTGCGCGGCATGCCACTCGCTTAGCCGAGTCCCGTACCGAACGCTCGTCGGAACTATCTTGACGGTAGATGAGGCAAAGGAATTAGCAGAGGAGAACGAATATGACACGGAGCCCAACGATGAGGGTGAGATCGAGAAGCGACCAGGAAAGCTTTCGGATTACATCCCCGCACCGTACAAGAACGACGAGGCCGCCCGAGCTGCCAACAATGGTGCTCTTCCTCCCGATCTAAGTTTGATTGTCAAGGGACGTCACGGCGGCTGCGATTATATCTTCAGCTTGTTGACCGGTTACCCCGAGGAGCCCCCGGCAGGTGCTCAAGTTGGTGCTGGTCTTAACTTCAACCCTTACTTCCCCGGTACCGGTATTGCTATGGCCCGTGTCTTGTATGATGGCCTCGTTGAGTACGAGGATGAGACGCCGGCTTCGGCGTCGCAAATGGCCAAGGATGTGACAGAATTCCTCAACTGGGCGGCGGAACCGGAGATGGACGACCGAAAGCGAATGGGTGTCAAGGTCTTGACCGTGACCGCAGTCCTTTTTGCTCTGAGCGTTTGGGTTAAGCGATACAAGTGGGCGACACTAAAGTCGAGAAAGATCGTATACGACCCGCCCAAGGGGGCATCCAACAACGTCCGTTCTTAAAGGAGGCATCCGCTGTATGTAATACTAAGCTACCCTACCGCTCCTTTGTTATGGCAAAGGGAAAAGAAAAAGACGTGAGGCTGCATGGGGATGGGATAATCCTGAGTCGCGACTCTAGAGTGTATATCAAGTTCCCAAATTTTAGATGTTCTCAGCAGTTTGACGTACATTTACCTAGAGAGACTTGATTTTGGGGTGTGGTGAGACCCTCTCCCGACTATTTTACCTATTTTCCTAATCAAAATATATCTATCTACTACGTACAGTACCTTATACATGAATCAATGGGCCACTGTGTCGAGTGACGAATGGCGAATGACGGGAACAAGACATCCTTTAACTGGTGTTCGTTATCGTGGGCAGAACCCCAATGTGATACCTGGGGTTACACAGTACCTGCATACAAGCTGAATGCTGAATGGCACGGACCCCCTGATAATTCAGGAGGGTTAGTAGGTACTCCCTAACTTAGGTAAATCGACTTCGCTGATTTTACTGGGCCCCTCCAGGTGATTTGGACGTCAACACGCCGTACCTGCCTTCCCACGCAGAAACACCTACCTAAGGTAAGCTATACTAGACTTGCAATGAGTACCTATTCGCTAAAAACTGTGCAGGTGAATGTACTGGCGCAATGGCCATAGCGGCGCTAAGGGTACATTGCTTTCCCGGCGCCCTATTTGATAGCCAACAGCCCTGTAACCACTGCAACCGCCGCAGCCTTTTCCCACACAAAGTGCTGCTTCAGACACCTGAACAACCAAATCATTCTCATTTGCAGTAAGTCTCCCAAGTCAAGTTCTGCCGTACAGATCAGAAAAACTCACAACCCAAAGCCTTTCATACTCGCGTACATCCAACCAGCCCTTCGCCTGCACCTGTTCACCCCTTTCGCTTGTGGTACTCAGCCTCACTGCAGCTCTATCCACATACCCAGCACACTGTTTAGACAGTTCAGTTCGTCCACCACTTCGGACTATTATCGATGGAGCAGAACTATCTCGCCGGTCAGGAGGACCACAAGCATCGCGGTCTTCGCGGCCCTCGCGGCCTTCGAGGCAGCGACTACTTGCTGGGCTTTGACACTGGAAATGACTCTATGACTGAGTTCCTGGAGTCACTGATTGACGATGGTTATGTCCCTCACGAGGACATGGAGGAGCTCAACAAAGCAAGCATGTTTGTCAATCACGACCAGTTCTATGATGCTCTCTCGTGCGCCTACAAGCTGATGGAGGAGGCATCATTCAACGACCCTCTAGAAGGACAGGATCTACTTACCTTCCTGACTAAGGTCCTCCCCTATGACAAGTCTGATGGTGAAGAGAAGAAGGGTGACAGCAACAACGGCAAAGAGGCAAAGGTAGAGGAAGAGCTTGGTCCAGTCCAGTTCAACATCCAGCAGAACCAGTACCGACGTAGCCGATATGCGGCAATGAACCCCCCTCCTGCCCCCTTGGGTGCTAAGAAGCCAACAGTGCCCCTTTCTTACACCCCCACGGCATATTCTCGCGGGTTGGTTCGTGGCATATACTTACATCGCGAGGAACCGTTTCTTCCGTATTCACGAGAGCCAGCAAAACACCGCCGCTCATAGATGGGCAGGAATCTGTGAGTGGTCCTGGTACTCTCCTGCCCAGCCTTACACCACCACTCACATCCATGAACAACGAAGCAGGAGAGTCATCAAAGGAATCACAGCAACCAACAGCGACCCCAGGTGATTCCAAATCCTTGTCGGATAGAACTGAGATAAATCCGGAAATGCATCAAACAACATCACTAGAGACAGATACACTAGATCCTCTGTCACAACCCCAGAATCAAACACCAAAACGCACAAAAAAATCGCATTACTTTGATACTATAGACACCCCCAGCCCAACTAATACGAAGAGCTCACGTCCTCCTCGCGGGACAATCCCTTGTATCCCCTTTCCACGCCTCGACGCACCGCAATTTGGCCTCATCCAAGAGGAGTTCTCGAGCGACCCTTTCCGTCTCCTTATAGCAGTAACTTTCCTAATTCGCGTCAAGGGAAAACATGCCATCCCAGTATTCCGCGAGCTCATGGCCAAGTATCCGACGCCGAGCGACCTAGCCAACGCGTATACCAACGATATACTGGCACTCATCAGACACCTTGGACTTGCCTCAACCCGTGCTGCCGCCTTCCAAAAATACGCACGGATATGGACCACGAACCCACCACGCGCTGATGTCCGCTATGGCGTGAAAAATTACCCATCTCCTGGCGATGGAGCCGATGTCCGAACGGGTGAAGCATTAACTCCTGACGACCCAAGAACCTCGGCGTGGGAGATCGGCCACATGACGCAGGGCAGGTACGCAATCGATAGCTGGCGAATCTTTTGTCGGGACATACTCCTTCGAAAAGCACAAGACTGGCGAGGCAAGGGGCGAGAGGGCGAGTTTCAGCCCGAGTGGATGCGCGTTCTACCCCAAGACAAGGAACTCCGGGCTTGCCTACGATGGCTCTGGATGCAGGAAGGATGGGCGTGGGATCCAAAAACCGGCGAGAAAGAGATATTGCCTGAGGATCTACGACTTGCTGTGGATGAGGGGAGAGTCGCATATGACGATATGGGAGAGCTGAGGATTCTTGATAAGGAGGAGGTAAACCCAGTCTAGGATGATGTTGACCTCTTAGGATAGAGGATGTTTGGACGCGAGTTCATATGTGTCCATGTTGTACTTATAGGAGAGAGGTTCTATTTTCCACACGCGATGCATTCTGAATTCAAACTTATTGTTTTGATGTGTTGTGTACAGCTCTTGAGAGCAGTCTTTGTGTAAAGGTAATGCAGGTCCGCTTTTAGTTACATACATCAGCCAGTCGACGAGGGGTTTTCTCCCGCTGTATCTACATTGCTCTAGCCTCTATTCCGTATATTAGGTAGGTAGGTAGTAATCTAACCGGGTCCAAGCTCCGGTCGGTTAAGCCATCACTCCTCGTCCTTGTCGATGAGCCCTCTGGAAGCCTCGCCCTTGATGATGGCCTCGAGGTAGAGGCTCGTCTTGCGGTCGTGGATCTCGTCGAGCGACGCCGACGCGCTCTGCCAGGCGGCGATCAGGTTGCCCTGGCGCGCGTGCGGGGCCGCGCGGAAGTACTCGGAGCGCAGCTGGTGCGCGCGCATGTGCTGGTACCCGAACCACGGGAAGTTGTACGCCAGGTGCAGCTGCATCAGCCGCGGGTGCTCGTCCAGCGACGCCAAAGCCTGCCCCAGGCACATCCGGTAGTAGTGCACCGAGCCCCCGACGAACCCCAGGCACGAGCCGATCAGGAAGCCCAGGCTCCCGCTGCCCGTCACGATGCCGGCTGCCGCGGCGACGGATAGGCCTACGAGTGCCTGTGTGGGTTGGTTAACTACTTATATATACACATCTAAGGGAAAGGGGGTGGAGACCGTGAGTCAGGAAGCAAGGCTGAAAAGCAGGGCTGAGGGAGGGAATTTCTTGCTGAAAGAAAAAAAAGAAAAAAAAAACTCACGGCTGTGGAGGAGGCGACAAACATAGACCGAAACATGTAGAGCCCGTGGCCGCTACATCTCACATCAGTTTTTAATTCTTCCCAAACTTCCGCCATTTTCAGAACATGGCGGTTGCTTCTTTTTTATATTTCTTTACCTGGGCCTGCTCCAATTCCCGATGGTCCTCAACAACTGACTGACATGGCTGCTGACACTGTTCGCAGCGCTTACTTCGTAATCGACCTGATGTGATTGAACGACGGGGCGTTAGTGCGGTTCTGGGCGACGGATCCTCAAGAGACAAGGCTCTCGGAACATACCATTTCATAGACGATGAGAACTTTCGAAGAGCGCTAGTGATATCCTTTGTCTTCTCTCAGCGGAACAGACATGTATTTTCGGGTCGGCGAGGTATTTTCATTTGCACATTGCGAACTTGCTGAACATAATATCTCTCGAATTTTGTTTTTGATGTTGGATTTAACGTGGCCCAGTAAACGAAGTAGCATCGTGCAGGTGCTCTAACTCGCTGGAGCCGGCGCCTGGACCACTATACACTTTCGGTTTTAGAATACGGCCAGCGCCTCCCGTACCTACACGTGTGGGTACCATATAGGTACCTCCTATGATATGATAACCTTAGCCTTTCAACCGCCCAACTAACGCCGTATCAATATATATGTGCTTCAGCTACTCCAGCTAATACATATGATCAGCCCATAAGACTAATATGTCTTTACCTGCTCCTGTCTAATAAGTCTCAAGTACATATGGTGAAAACTAATGCCGTCTCTTGTTCCATATTACTAATCTCATCGCCGAAAACGGTTATCAACTACAAGATCTTCAGCGATCCAACGGATTGGGGTAATTTGCGACCTGCATTCTCCAACCTGTACATAGTAACCCCTCTCCCCTAAAAGGACCCCTGGTTACCACAGAAGACACTGTCGCAGAGCTGGTCCGTTTTGGCCTAACGAATATGGGTCCGTGACAAGAGCGACAAGTTGACAGGGGAATTATAGTCGTTTCCTCTACTATTTGAGATACTTCTTAACCCCTCTTACCCTCTTAAGCCAAACCCCGCAAAACTCTTGATGTCTTCTTGTTGTATACTTGACATCATAAGACTAAACTTGAGCTACTACGGTTAGCTTAGAACCCGGGTAGTTTATCTCGTACTGCTCCTCAACGTATACCCACACGTAGTTTCTAAAGCGGTTCCCTCCCCCCTTCAAGTTCCCCACGTGTCCATTATCAGTAGGCCGGCTCCATGGGTTCTCTCGATATTCCCAAGGATGAGTTGACGGTGTTGGTGACCGGCTTCGGGGTACGTTGCAATGTCCACCTTCGCCGTATTCCTAGCATTATCATCAGTTCCTACCTAACCTGATACGTCTATATAGCCCTTCAAAGAACAATATCCGGTAAACCCGGCGTGGGAGATTACCTCGTCGCTGCCGGATCACCTGCCGGCCGAGCGGGTCAAGGACGCGGCGGCCCGCCAGGCGCCCGCCGATCTGCCCGCCGTCCGCATCCTGAAGCACGGCCCCGTCCGCGTCAGCTACGAGGTCGTGCGGGGCTTAGTCCCGACGCTCTGGGACGACCCGGAGCAGAAAATCGACTACGTGGTTCACGTCGGCATGGCCGGCCCGCAGCACGTGTACTCGATAGAGAGACGTGGCCACCGCGATGGCTACGACAAGCAGGACGTCGACGGCCAACTACTCGGCGACGAGCAAAGGCGCAGAAGGGAGGGCGATGGGTGGATATGGAAGTAAGTCGCACGTTTGCTGCTGGGTATTCATATGTTCTAGTTACTAATGCTTCTGCCGTAGTGGCGTTCCTTCGGAACTACTTACGGACCTAGATCTCGACCGGATCTACAAGCGATGGGTCGAGCGCAGCCCAGTAAGATTCTCTTACTCTTTCTCTCTCTCTCACGTCTCTAGTTTCTGTTTTAAAACTCGGTCACTGACACTCAAGGCATAAAGAACGACCTCCGGCTGCAGATCTCCGAAGACGCAGGCCATTATCTCTGCGACTTCATCTACTTCTCAAGCTTGGCCCACCTGTACAAGCAGCAGCGTCCCAGGAAAGTAGTATTCTTCCACGTGCCCCTGCATCCCGACCGCGAGTCTATCGACCGCGGCAGGGAGCTCGTCTTGCAGTTGATCAGGTCGATAGTTGAGGTCGGAGTTGGGAAGTGAGCTCGTCTCTCGCTAAAAGTTAGGTAGCGTGGACTTGATTTACCGTGTGTACGTAGTGCTCACGGTATATACTTTGGGTAGCGAGGCGTTGTTGTTCACTGACGTTTAAAGCATATTGTCGAATTCGGAGGATCAGTGTAGCTAGAATAGTAGACACTCGAACCCATCTCTCAAATGTCGAGAGGTTTTTATATCTATTGAAGCGTGTTTTTAATTCAAAGCTTCATTTTATGTAATAACGGGCGGTTCCTGGGTTGTCCTGACCCTTTTAGTCCTTATCTGATCCTAGCGACTCGCTTTGGCAGCTAGGTTGGCGTAATACCTAACAGCCGGAATTCCTATTCACATCTGCAAGTAGATTAAACATCATCACATTCAGAGACCGGTCTATTATCAGACTCCTTTTCATCATATAAATGATAGGAGAGAAGAGTTGTAGGGGAGGATGGGTATGTGGCCTTGACTAAAAATCCCCACCGCAATGTTTGCGCCATGAACGACGGGCGCGAAACTAAATTTAAGTAACGCTAACTAAGGTGAAAAGACAAGCCGCCCGCTAGGAGTAAATAAGAGCCGATGAGAAATGCGTCATTAGTGATATGTAGAAGTTAAAATGATGCTGCCAAACCGATTATTCTACTAGTCGCCTAATCCCATGTTCGCCGATCAGCCGGGCCGTTTGCGCCGGCTTGTACTCGCCGATGTCCTCGGGCTTGTGCTACTCGGGGACTAACACTAAACACCCTTATCTCGGCGACGTCAACGTCAACTTTTCTATTTAAAAAGAAGCAGCTAAAACTCTCCGCAACACTAAAATCACTTCAGTATCAAAGTCATCCATTACTAACTTTGACGATACACTCAAGACACCTTAGCCAACGCTTACAATCATCCAACATGTGTATGAAGGCAACTTGCAAGACCTGCAGTAAGTCACAAAAACCAGATAAGATCTGTTTGATCCACTAGAGCGTGGGTCGCCTCCATCTAACATAAATCAACCTAACAGGCAAAACCACCTGGTTTGGCTGCGGGAGCCACATCCCCTCCGTCCTCGACAAGATCAACACGGACGAGTGGTGCACCTGCGAACCCAAGGTCGAGGTGAACGGCACGAAATATCCTCCAAAAGTTGCCACCTAGGCAGATGACGAGAAGTCGCCAATTGTCGGCTAGATGTTAGGGAGCAAAGGGATCGAGCTGCATGAACGCGTCAGTGGCGGATCTAGGAATTTCACGGCTTGCGTTGCATTGGAATCATCACCATCAGAGAAAATGACAGTGGTATAGATTTTTAACTCTGTATTCTTGCTTCTGTCTATGCGAATTTGTCTCTACTCGTCAGATCTATCAGCAGGAGCGCAAGTGCTATCGTTATGTCCTGTGACTTCATGTCGTATCGTATCATGTTCCGTCCGTCTAAAATATTCCCGTCCGAAACTCCCTAAACCATGTGTATCTAAGGTATCTAGATAACCATCTTCTTCTCCTTTCTCCTTTCTCTTTCTTTGCATCTATAGCTTCTGGTCCTTGGCCCAGCCAGCTCTGTGGTATTGGTTCGGCCACTTAACCTCAACGCCCAGCTGATGCGCCACGCGCAGAGGGAACTCAGGCTCGCGCAAGTATTGTCTCGCCGCGAGCACGAGATCAGCCTGGGTCGTCCTGCCAGAAGACTCCTCCACGACCTCGATGCTGCCGCTGTCGTGCGCGGCGGCCGGCTTGCCCTCCTGGACAATCGACCGGGCCATCTCAGCGTTCGTGATCATGCCGACGGCGCCGATGAGCAGCTCGTGACCCTCCTTCTTCAGTGCCTCGCGGATCTTGCCCGCCAGGTCGACCTGGTAGTAAGGGTTGGCCAAAATGCCCTTAACGTCGATGTGGCGCAGCGGGTTGTTTCCGCCCGAGCTCACATCTAATAAATCTACACCAGCAGCCGGTAATAGCTTGGCAAGCTGGATGCTCTGCTCGAGGTCCCAGCTCGGCTCGCCGAGGGCCTCCATCCACTCCGTCGCCGAGATGCGTAGTAAGAGAGGCATGGTCTTGGGGATCGCGGCGCGCACGCCGGCGATCACCTCGAGCAGCATGCGGATCCGGTTCTCGAAGCTGCCGCCGTACTGATCAGTTCTCTTGTTGCTGAGCGGCGACAGGAACTCGCTGATGAGGTAGCCGTGGGCGCCGTGGATCTCGATAGTATCAACACCCGCGGCGACGGACCGCTTCGCCGCGTCCGCGAACGCCTGCACCAATTCCTTGATCTGCTCGACCGTCATGGCCTTGGGCTCCGGGTACCCCTCGTCGAATTTCAGCGCGCTCGGCGCCCACACGTTGTCGGCCCAGCCGCCGTCCTCGGGCGGCGCGAGCTCGGTGAGCGCGTTGGCGGGGCGTATAGATC